>VZTO01006847.1:28003-40821 GCA_013400615.1 Syrrhaptes paradoxus
GCTTTTAAAATTATTAAGAATTTTACAGAATTTCTTAACAAGTATAGAGGTGGAACCACTTATGAAACCCTGTTACTTCTCAATTTGTACCGGAAACTAGTAACAAACCTACTTATTTCCCACATCTTCTCCAGAGACCTGATTCCCGTCGACAATTGTAAATGAACCAATACCTTGGGGGAAAAAAAATTACTATGAATAACTAGGCATTATGAAATTATCAGCCAGATTACCAATAAAATACAGAAGAGATATCCACCTACCTGGTAGCACTAAGTTTTTGAGTATTTCGGTTCCCGTTGCTGTTGCATTTATCACACAAACATGGGCAGATTCTAAAGCTTCTTGTCCATGGTCACCCCACAATCTATATTGGGATGGAAAGGGTAATATTCTGAAGTTATTTAATTTCAGATTATAAAGCCAACATAAATAAATTTTTTAAAAATTAATCAATCACTATTCGAGACTAGCATACTATTTCTCATTCACTGTTGAGAGGGGCTAAATACCACTAACCAAAACAAGCTTTCCTTAAGAAAACTTAAAGTGACAAACTTGCAACTTTCTAAAGAACAACTCACTTTTACAGACCTTTCATTTTCTCCATCTTTGTACTCTACAGCATATGAATGCACACAGCCTTTCCTGTTACAGTGTATTTAACTTTTTTTTTTTAAATGAGCAGCAGTCAAAACACTCCTCACAAAAATTTTGTCTGAAAACTGCATGTTCTCATTTTTGTAAGTTTTATTCCAAATAATAATTCTTATATTTTATATAGTTTACAATACAAGACACTGAAGCACACAAGCAGACAGAAATCACTATTGATAGGTTTGGTACTGTAGTTAAGACATCTGTAAAATGATATTCAGGCTGAAATCGGGACTTGACGGTCAGTCTCAAACGCCCCGCTGACTTCACACGGGCAAGGATTTTACTCTTTTCGTCCACAGAGAAGAAAGTTATTGAAGAGACACAGCAAAGCGTGGTGACTACTACTGACACTTTCCCATGTAGGCCCGTGACAATGAATCCCCGCCACACTCCGCACCCTGCCTGGCTCCATGCGGACCGCCCTCTTCTCGCTTAACCGCGCTCTCCTCCGCCTTCTGCCCCTCTGCCGCCACAAACCTCCGCGCAGCTGCCCGGCGACAACCCGACAAGGGACCGGCCCCCAGCAGCACGGTACGGACACAGCCCCCCGCCCTCCAGGGGCTCCTCCCGCCACCCACCGGGAGGAGCTCAGCGGGCGGCCCGAACCCGGGGAGCTCAGCGGGCAGCCCTGCCCGCCGCTGGAACGGGCACCCACAGCCGCGGGACCGCGGTCCTCAGCCCCTGGCCCGGCCTGCGGCGGGAGGCACTGCCAGGGGCCGCGGCAGCCCGCTCTCCACCTGGCCAGGACTGCAGCATCCCCGGGGCAGCCCCCAGCAGCTCTGGACCGCGGCACACAGCAACCTCCGCCGCGCTACCTCAGCTGCCGATCGTATCTCTGCTCCTTCAGGCTGCCCCTGCCCGCCTGCGCCATTGCCGCACGCTCCCCCGCCACAGCCGCTGCGCAGGCGCCCACGCATGCGCAGGGACGCCAGGCCGTTCGGGGGCGCTGTGGGGCCGGCGGGTCGGGAGGCGGGGCCGGGGGTGGAGCGAGGTGGAGGCTCGTGGGAGCACGTGGGTTTCGCTCGGGGGTGTGCGGCACCGGCCTCCCCGGCTTCGCTCCTCCCGAGGGTCTCCTCCCGAGTCACGGTCCGTGCGAGGGTTCCTGTTGGCACGGAGGTTGCCCAGCGCCGGTGGGGTGTGCGCAGAGCTGCCGTGGGTGTCCCGGGACACTGAGGCGGCAATTTGGAAAAGGGTGGGCAAAACCCGTGCTGAGGATGCAGGGCTCGTGTCTGGGGGGGGAACGCTGAAGTCTGTGGGAGTCAGGAGCATGGAAACATAGGATGCTGCTTCCTTCAGGAATAGATTTTTAGAAATAAGGTGCCATTCCCAGAAATTACATTCAAAATGGATATTGCTCTTCATCTCTCACCCCACTTGCTGGTGCCAAGTTTGGAAGCATTGTGCAGTCCGTCGGAACCCCTGCAGATACGTTGCAGATCCATTCGGGAAAATCAGTTCAGGTGTATTTGCATGGATGGAGTACATTGTTCCAGTTATTTCTGTTTAGTACTGAGACAATACAATCTGAAATCTGTTGCGTCTATGTACTTCTCTTATGAAAATCTTTACATGTAAGATCAATACAGATTGTATGTGAGAATGTACAAAAAAAAGAGAAAACTTTCACATCTTAAAAAATTTCAACCAACACCTCTGGCACTAAGTTTCAACAACAAAGGAGAGATGCTAAAATGTGTGCATTGTTCCCGCTGATTTGTTAGCCCATAAAAGGGCTTATCCTTTCAATCTGCTTCCCTTTAAGTCACTTTAATTTGCTATATATCTGCTGGAATAAATTATACAACAGTGCAATTATAGTTTAGTGTTTTATACCTTGCAGATGACATTGTAATACAATGTAGTGCTTCCTCTTTTGTTTTCCCATGTGCAGTATCTCCTTCAAAGTTCATTTTTCTCAGGCTTTGTGTTTGCTATGTCACAGTAAATCCTTCCTTCTGTTGACATTTCTGTGACTGTTGCAATATTTGTAGGAATGTTCTGTTTACCAAAATCAAAAGTTGTCTCGTTGTGTTCTTGGCTATCTGCTACAATTATACGGTTTCAACTGGACAAACCATAAATTATAAGAATTATTATTTCAGACCTAGTTCCAAACTATTGTCCCCATTTCTGGTATAAAGCCAAGTGTAGGCAGTCACTTAAAAGTCAAAGACAAGTAATAATAAAAAATGGCATGTGAAGCCTGGGAAACTCCATGGGAGCCAGGTAACCTGTTCCTCTTTTTCTGCCCCACTTTCCTAAGAATGTTCCAAATAAATTCCTTCTTTCCTCTTGGCCCATATTTACTCAAGTTTTTTCTCTTGCAAAATTGTCTGTTAATTCTATGCATGTCCTTTTTGTCCTTTTTTTCTCAATCCCTTCTGTACTTAGCTACACTTCTTTGGGTTTTTTTTCTGTTGGCTTTTTTTTTTTTTTTCCCTTATGCCAGGAAGAGATTCACAGTAAATAGTTACACTGGATGCATGAGAATCTCAATATACAGTCATCATGTTTTTGTCATTTCTGTTGTCAATCAACAAGTGTAGGCAGTCACTTTTTAAATAAAATACTAAAAAATGAAAAAATAAATCTGAAATGATTCTGCTTTTTAATGTCTAGTGTTGGCAGTACACCCTCCTGTTTATATTTACCTTGTGAAGTATTTTTGTGCAGTTTTCTGGATTCATTATAAATTATTTCAACGCACACATAAAGAGCAGACATCACCTTGGTATAGCTCCCATTTGGAAACTGCCAGCATCAGTAATGGCAATGTAAGAAGAGAGATGAGCTGCCTGGATAAACAAGATACTTTTTCAAGAACCTGAGGTGTAGGCAAGCTCTGGAGTGATGAATGTTTTAACATTTAATCTGCTCCTACCTATTGCACTTCAAAGGCTCTAGAGTGAGCAGCCTGTACCCAAACTGACTGAATTTCTGCCATATTTTTGTTAACAGGCAATGACACATCAGACACACTCATATGCGTTAAATAAAGAAGGCATGACACCTCATTCAAATGTGTGTTGCCATTATTAATGATGCTCAGCAGAGATAATTACCAAGTTACTTAAGCAAATACACTGAGAGCCATTTAGCCATTCATCTTGGAACCAAATAACTACTCTTTCATTTTACATCTCCTAAAATGCAGCTCTGCCTCTCTACAGTGATGCAGTAATACATATGAAAAGCATTCTCCTCAAGTGACATGATTTCCTTGTGATTTCCTCCCAGTGACTCCAGATCTGTGTTATAGATACAGCTTGCCTTAGAGATTCAAAAATTCAGTTTACTCAAACCTGCAAAGCTTAATATGTTTAACTTTTATTAGGCATTCCAATCTTCCTTGGAGCTTTCTAACTGTAATGGTTAGTTCGTATATAGCAATTTTAATAAAGGGAGCTCAAATTAAATCATAAAGAAAATTATTCCATATATAGGGATGGGAAAGCTGTTGTTAGTTCAGTATCACAACATAGTGACAGGTTTAGAAGAACCCATGTATTTGTCCTAGGCTGCTGCTCTGTTCACTCGTTATACTGTGTCCTGCGAGCAAGAGCTGAGCCTCAGTTTTCAAGTTTTCTTGAAAACAGTTGCTCGGGATTCTCTATCTTGCATATTGTTTTCCCCAGTCTATAGTCTGTTTTTTTAATATACACAATTCCTCTTCTATGTCTTCTTCTTTTCACTGGTAATTTGTTTGTTTGGGTTTTTTTTCTACTTTTCCCCATGGTCTAGAACAGCTTCCCTGACGATTTGCATCTGGCTGACTCTGTACATCTGGCTTCCCTATGTACAAGCACAGCACAGAGCCACACAAGAATAAGAACCAATGCATCACAACTTCTCAGAGCTCACTTGTCCTACTAAGCAGCAAAGTATTTTAACCTGCTGGCAGTGCCGCTGTACTGATTCCAGTATGTGAGTCACCTTGAGGCTCTGTGTGCGCAGACTATTTGGCCACAGACACACCTGTGGTGGCAGTCCCTGATGTGTGTCAGGGCTGCGCAGGGACCTGAGCAAATCACAGCAGTTTAACAGAAATAAATTGAGAAGCTGACCTGAGTAAGTCATTGTAGGACTACTCTATGGACAGCTTTACAGCAGTTTACATGCCTTATTGAGTGATGTAGCTTGCATTAGTGAATCTCAAAGGTTTTATAGCTGACTCCTATGGAAAGCTCCTGGAAAAGGAAACGAATTCTTACAAGGCAGTACCACAATATAAAAGTTGCATAAAATGCTTTCATTGATTTTTTTCTCCCATTTTCTTGATTGCATAATAGAAGAGTCCCTGTTTCTGTGTGCTATTGTCTTTATGAAAATCAATATGTTTATAAAATTTAGACTTGACAGATGGTATTTCCTCAGATCTAACAAAATTATTACCAAGGAGCCATTTTTCTTGACATAAAGATGTTTTAAGATATTTTACAGCTACAGATTGGGTATCTCATTGAAGCCTCTTCACAGGTTTAGCATGGTGCAGGCAACTACTGGCTCATACCAGACAACTGAGGCTTCACAGATCAGCTCCTTTCTCTAGAGTCTGCTGTGTTCTCGTCCCTAATATAACTACACTTTTATTTTTGTCTTTTAAAATAAGTTTCTTTAGAGCTACAAAAAAAACCCACAAACTATCATATTGCCAATTTAACCCTAATTGCTGTGATTTTTACATTGTTTAAAAGTAGCACAAGTATTTTTTTCTGAGCTGAGAATGTTTTCAGTCTCATCTAAGCACTGATTTTGAATTTTTCATTACAAATCAGGTGGAAGCATCATTCATTTTTTACAGCTGGAAAGAGTGTTTACGAAAAGAGAGGCAGTAACTAGGTTTTGTTTCCCCCTGCAGAACACAAAAGCAAGAAGGGCAGTTCCCAGTACAACCTGCACGGTTTACTGTGCCCTGGTGCTCAGAGCAGGTTACTACGGCTCTTGCTTCCTTGTGGTGTGGAATGGGAAACTACTGCTATTTCCTAGATTCAATCCCCCTACCGCCTAAGCAGTCTTGGTTCCTCTCCTTGAAGTCCTGGGACTTAACTTATCTCAGTTTTACATTTTTCTTCTCCTGTGCTGAGTTAGCAAATCGAGCGAGCAGCAGGAGCAGGAGCAGCAAAGGTGAGAGCAGGAGGGAGGCAGGCGCTTTCCCTGTCCTGAAGGAACTGCTTTGGTTGCTCTGTGTCTTTAAGGGGCTGACCCTATCCCACGGAGAGCCGCTATAAAGGCAGGTAAGCAGCAGTGCCCCAAGCAGAGAGCTGTGAGTGGAGCAGGGTACAGCTCCCCTAGAATGACTGGCCACCACGGTTGGGGATATGGGCAGGATGACGGTAGGTTATAGCATTTCCATGCTGCATCTCTCTATCTTCCCCCACTCATTTTCTTTCTAGAGCTGTTGCCTGAGCCCTGCAGAGCTGCCTGCATTTCAATGTCTGCAAGCATCAAGTATCTACAGCAGGTAATTAATCACTTTATTGATAATAAATAGCACACAGAAAGTGGCACCAGAAGATGCGTGAACTTATGCCTGCTGCTTTTCATTGTTGCAATTAATGTTCCAAAACTGAGGGAAGCAGTGCTGAGTATTTTTTTCAGGCTGCAGATCCTCCAGATGGGTCCCTTTTCAAAAAAATGTTATGAAAAGAATTAACTGTCTCTGTCTCTCCAAAAACAATTATTTTAAGTAAAGAAGATTTAGGAGAGTAGTAATAGATCCCCTAATCCTGTGCAGTTGTTGAAATGTGATATCTGGGCTTCCATAGAAGTGAATAAAATAAGGTATATGTTATATATTTCTAGAGCATCAACAAATTGCACAGATCAGTATCAGGTCTTTTATAGCCCAATTTATAATTTCTGATTTGACAGTCTTTAATTTAGTCATCCTCCTTTGCTTCCCACTTCCAAGAATGAGTTTCACAGAGTAAGCTACTGAAAGATTCCTGCAATAGTAACACCTGTATCCCTTACAGAGAAGGATGGATAGGTGACTGGTGTTGTCCAACAAGAGTCTTTTGCAGAGCCTTCAGGAGGCTCTCTTGCTTTTGACAGCAATTATTACAGCTGCTGAGTGTCCAGCAAGAGTCTTTTGCATAACCTTTGGGAGCCAGTCTAACTCTTCTAACAGCAGTTATTTAGTTTCTGTGAGTCCAAAAGCAAGTTTGAATGCTAAGTGAAGTTGGTTAGTACTAGTAGATGGTGTTTTGTGTTTGGGGATATAAGTAGTAGCAATAAACCCATATTTATTATTACAAAGCTCATAGGAGACAAGTTATACTGCCTAAGCTTGTGCAACAGTATTTAAATCCTAAATCTGCTTTATAGGCAGGCTGAGAAAAGATATTATTTTATAAGCTTAGCTTTTCAGAAAATGCCAAAGACAAATAGGTATAATAGATCACTGTTTTTGTTACATAAGCTCAAGGAGGGTAAATATCTGTGCTTAATTAAAAAAAGTTTCTACTTGTGAAAGTAGATGAGAATGCTACAATTAAAAATATGCTTCCTGGGAATCTTAAAGTAAAACTTCTGAACACAAGCAATGGAATAATTTAATTGCTTCTTGTACTACCATACCAAAGTAGAAAAAGTGGTAAGAATAAGTAATTCTCTGATACAGATAAGGTTTTGTTATCTCAAATAACATAAGAATGTTCCAGCTCTGGCAGCAGAGAGCTATGTTATTAAATTGGTCTTTCTCCCCACTCTGTTGGGGCCAGGAAGTCCAAAAATGTTAATTATCACACTGTACCCTTCACTGAGGTTAGAGAGATACCATAATGGGCATGAGTGAAGAGAGAAACTGCCTCAAAGATTTACTGCAGTCATAAAATGGTTTTAAAAATAACTGCATAGTCAGTAGCTAAGAGATTGAGTCATCTGCATCTAATTTGAATCACCAGAGCTTTTACACTACCTTTCCTAGGAAGAATTAAATGCTGTTTCTTTGGGGGAGTGCACATATGCACGTGAGTGTTTACACCTGCAACCACCTTGGGAGGTCTTCAGATACCTTGGTAACGAATTACAAACTCTGCAGAAAATCAGTGGCACAAGTAACTGAAGGTACAGCAGCCTGATGATGTGCTGTGATTTTTCTCACTGTGTTTTTTACAAGATATTTGAATCCCCCATCTTGCTGCAGCCTGTTTGTGCTAATAAAAACACACCAGCTTAGAATTTAAATTGGATTCCAAACTTTCAAGTCACTCCTGCTCAGCAAGCTTTACTTCAAGCCCCATGAAACCTGTAATGATTATTTTGTGTATACTAGGAAGAAAATAACGGTGTTTTCCTTTCTTTCCTTTTGAAGGACCTTCAGAGTGGCACAAATCTTATCCTATTGCCCAAGGGAACCGCCAGTCACCTATTGATATAGTTTCTGCAAGAGCAGTTTATGACCCTAATCTGAAGCCACTTATTATCTCCTATGAATCATGTACATCTCTCACCATCTCCAACAATGGCCATTCGGTCATGGTTGAGTTTGAAGATACTGATGACAAGACAGGTGAGACTAACACAGAGCCAACTAACTTGGAATACAGCCTTGTGACTTAGTGAGGGGAAACAAGTGTGTCCTGTATAATATATTTTATATGATGTATAACTTCAGTTTAGAACAAGGCATATGACCAGAGCCCTTCATATTTCGTCCTCTTGAGCCTCACATTTCTTGTCTTCCCTTGAGTCTTTCCAGCAATGCAGCATTGCACAGCAGAATAGTGTTTCTGCATTAGAAAAAGCTCTTGCATAAGAAAAAATCAGAAGTTTGCTTGCAGTGCTTCCCTTTTAAATGGGGATTGTCAATTTGCTAGACAGGGAATCCATCCATCTCTCCAGCACTCCTAGACTGCATCCAGCACAGAGTAGATATGTGCACTCCTCACTGCCTTGTTTCCATGATCATCTAAATCAAAGATGCTCACATGTGCCAGCTCTGTCTGGCTCACTGCCCAGTTTCCATCCCCAGGGGTAGGACAGAAGAGGATTAGCAGAGATCACCTCATGTAGCTCAGTATCCATCATCATAGTCCACTGCACCAAGTTGTACCTGGACACTGTTACCTTGCACTGTTTTATTCTTTCCTTTCTGCCTCAGAGCAGTTCAGTTTATTCAGAAGTTAGAAAGTCTTCAGCCACTTCTGAGTTGGTAGCATTTTGTGGATGTTGAACTATCTGCAGTTACATATTACTGTCTCTTGGCTCTTGGCACTTAAATGCTTTAAGTGATTGATTAGTTCTGTTCAGTCTACTTCCATGGTAGACCGTGCTTTGACATCTGGAGGGTAGGGGAAGAACATTCAAATGGAGATGATGAAGTAGCTGATAAATGGAACAAATGCATTTAAAAAAAACCCACTCTAAACAATTTTTAAACTTATCAGCTGATTTTATCTTCCATTTGTATGTTTTTATTGATTCTAACTAAATGGGATATCCTAGACACTCAAAGTTACTTTTTCTGTGAAATGACTTGTCTGTGTTGGTAATCCTTTGAAATAAGGGCGGGGGGTTAAAATTCCAGCCTTTTTTTTTTTTGATTTATGGAATGTATCTAAAACTACCCAATTGAAGGGTCAAGTTCTCAAACATTTTTACTGAATTTGAAGAGGAGACTGAATGTGAACTTTCCAGAATCTTACTACATAGATCTATTAAACATCTCACCCTACAAAGAGGATTTGTAAAATGTATCTGGAAGTTTGTCTTCACTTGCTAAGTACTTTTGTTCTGTTCTAAGGTGAACTGTATCTACATAACAATGAACTTTATCCAGCTTTAGATGTTTAAGAACATGATCTATTACTCTGCATTTAGAGATACAGACTTGGAGTACATGCAGGAATGAAGACCTCTGCCCTTTCTACATAGCACATGCTTTGTTTTAATAACAGTTGCAGGGAAGAAGATTGCTAGGAGTGGGGAAACATGGTTTAAAGTGTTTCTGGTTGTGTTGAAATAGATCCAGTGACTCATAGCTCTACATAAATGGCACAACAGAGTTTTGACAGTAACCCATCATAGCTGGATTTCTTAAAACAATGTTTGAGGCAGGTGATGTATTCCATTGCTAAGTTCATTACTAAGGAAAACATACTAGGAGGTACTTAGATTCTTAATTGATACTAAAACTCTTGCTTTGGCAAGGCCAGTTTCCTGCATAAAGGCCAGCTGGAGCTGTGTACATGGTGTAGCACTATGCAAGCCCCAGCTCTATTTTTTTTAATAAAATGTTATGGACTACACTGAAGATAAGTGCTTTACAGTTACCAAGTATAATTTTGATTTTTCTTAATATTAGACTGTGATCAGGTTTTCATGTCTGTTGGGCAAAATTTATTTGATTTAGTGCCATAGACAATTACTGGAGGATTACTGATGCTGTTGATAAAGCATCTTCTATAGGTGCCATCTTAAACATTCATCTGTTCTTAAGTGTTATTGCTAAATGATAGATGAAGTTTCTCTAGCATTTCCTCACCTTTATAAGGTGACTTGAGACTCTGAATGGTGTCATGTAAAATACAAGGTATAATATTACCTCTTTTATGGGATCAGGTATTTAAAGGAAACAGAATACAGAGAACCTCCACAGGAACGAAAGACATGCTAAAGAGGAAATACTTAGCTGAGTTGTCTACTTGATGCTCAAGGTATCTACACACTTGCACAAAATCTCAAATAGCACTGTAAAAAAATATTAAGTACATGAGTTTCAAATTGTGATTTATTTTTTAATATTCAACTTGGATTTATGGTGCTTAACAAGAAAGGCATAACCATAACAAAGCTACCACATCTCCATATGTCAAATATATTACTTCAAAAATGCTACAAAATTCTGTACAAGTAGCCACTCAATGTTTCTTAATTTTTTTACTAAGTGCTTTCCAATAAGAAATCCAACCCTTCTAAATGTCTGGATGATGCATATCTTTGATATTGGCAACTGGGAAATGCTGCTGCCTTTTTTCCACTGTTGTGCCAACAGTGGTTAGTTTTCACTAACAGGAAACTAAAAAGCCAGAATGCTTAAGCTTTTTTCTCTTTCTTGCCTAGCTATAAGTGGTGGTCCCTTTGAGAATCCATTTCGGCTCAAGCAGTTTCACTTTCACTGGGGCACAAAGGACAGCCAGGGATCGGAGCATACAATTGATGGCAAACCTTTTCCATGTGAGGTAATGATGTCTTTATACAGATAGGATTAATTCATGCAAATGCTGTTGACAAATGACTTTGTCTGCAGTGGGGACCGCGTGTCCCTTACAATTCTGATTGCTTACTTGCCATAGTTAGGTCAGCATCACTTTAAAGGGAATTTTATTCCTTACAGTGAAGTTATCTGTTATCACCCTGGTTTTTAGGATGCAAACTTATCCCCCTGGTGCAGCCCTTTCTCCAAGATTTTCAGTCATCTTATCCTACTCAACAGGACAGACTCATGCAGTACTTCTGACAGCTCTTTGCTGTGCAGTTTAGCCTGTTGCACACAATTGATTGGATCCTTTTACTTATACAGCTGGGAAGGATATACTGACAAACGCAATGACCTGGCAGAGTTAGCTTAGGCTTCATCTGATGATCACAACCTGTGAAATGCTGCTGCTATTCATAGCTTCAAAATGGCTTAATCTGGCAAAGCTAGGACAAGGTACAGGCCTTTCCCAGCACGATCTATCCCAAATACTACAGTAGTATAGCATCCTGGAGTCTGTCAGTGAGTACTGGGGCATAGTGCTTCATGGGATGAAGGCCTATACCAGGAAAGTTATGTCATAGGTTAATGCCTGATTTTTTTTTCNCAGTAGTTGGTGTTTTCTTGGAGGTAAGAATCACAAAAATAGCATGTTTACATGATGAAAAGCATTATGCTGTCAAGTGTTTGAGAACCAAGCCACATATTTAAGAAATGCTTAAAGAAAACAGATGACTTATTGGAAGCAGCAACTCATTACAAATTGCTGTTAAACTTACTTTAGTAGGAATGTTGAGATTCAGATAAGAAAACACCTATTCAAAGCATAATTATAGTCATTCTTATTTAACCTGTCTATTCCATTATTTTAGATTGGGAAAGAGCATGCCAATATGAACAGACTCACTGATGCTTTGTACATGGTAAAATTTAAAGTAAGTTTTAAGCTTCAAATTTAATTGCTTCTGGGATACCCTTTAGAAATAAAATTTGTGTACATGTTTGAGACAAAATGGAAAATCACCCACTACAAATCCTTCTGTAATTAGAACATCCCTGTAGTTGTATTCTCCTCTTCCCCTCCAAAGTTCAGCTTCTCTCAGGTGCCTCCCAAGGCTATGCTGACCCCACTGGTCATGCAGAGGTTCTGCTTTTCCCAGAGCATCTAAAATCAAAAGCTCCATGACCTTTCAGGCTCAGCTTTTGTACTCAGCAAAATAATCCTTTTCCCTTGGGCTTAGACTTGAACAAGTCAAAGCTGGTTGTCTATCTCCTGTTGCAAAGCTCTGTCAGGAGACAATCTTCATGAGGTCCTGAGCTAGGCTATACTTACAGTGATACCTGAAGGAGGTCTTAAACCAGATGTATCTGAGAGCTTTGCTGGAGACTGATACCTGCTGCACTTTCTCAAGTGCAGACTGATTAGACCACTACAAATGTCATCCTTCCTGGATTTCCATGAGGTTCATGCATTCTATAAAGTATAAGTTATAATATGCAAAAATAAACTAAATCAAATCTTGTAGGCATAGTATTTCTCACTCCTTTGTTTATGCTCATAAAAGACAGGAAATCAAGGCAGTGACACAGCAATACGCAGGCTGTAGACACACTAAACAACATTTTGTTTTTTCTTCCACTCGCAGGAAAGAAAGTTATCCCTTAGTTGTGGTGATGGGAGGTTTGCAGTTTTGCCACTGGGCATAAGCTGCTCATTATGTTCCTTACAAGCAATTTTACAGACAATTGGACAGTGCTTTGAGTGAACAAGTACCTTTCCAATACACCTACAGGCTAAAAAATCTTGCCCTAGACTGTGGTAGCTAAGGCAGTCATACTTAAACAGTATCTCCTATTTCTACTGGTCTTCCTCTACTTTTAGACTTAACATTTGATTTTTAAAGCCAATATTTGTCCTAACAAGTGACTGTTTGGGGCCAGGTTCTCCATAGTTTCA
>VZTO01006847.1:48529-87390 GCA_013400615.1 Syrrhaptes paradoxus
TTGGGGTACAAGGGACCTTATACAGATTCTTGACTTGTTAATATATTGGTTGAAAAATAGTTAACTTGACAGTCTTAGAGCAAGAACTCCTTTATTTTTTCTGACAATGTTATTTTATGTTGTTATCCACCAGATGAGGATAATGAAACCCAAGGACTGTCTAATATATTTTTAATGTACTTTGAGACCCTCAGAAGACACTAACTATAACAGTACAACCTTCTGTTGTTCAATAATTCCACTTTCAATCTGAGCTATGTTTAGGTGCTTGCATATACAGACATGACTATCAATTTAGAGAAGTGCTGCATTTTGTAAGACTGTAGGAATCAAGACATTACTAGCAGTTTTCTTGTGTGAACTCCTAATAGTATTCTTGCTAGCACCTCTAGTACAAATGTCCCCCTCAAAGGCAATCCATAGGGCCAAATACCTGTGGCATGCATTGGGACTTTTTGAGGATCTGNATACAAAAGATAAGAGAATTTAACTTTAACAATAACTATTTTTAAAAGTATGGGTGAGTGTAATTGAAATCCCTGGGCTGGCTCTACGTACACAGTCCTTGAAACTCCTTTATCAGGTAAAAGGAAATAATACAAAACAAACTCAATGAATCTGTTATATTTTTTTGTTCCTCTTTTCACTAACAGAGTGGAGATATCCTCTGCCTGGTAAACTGCAAACTATGTTAACTTTAACTTTTTAACTTTAATAGCTGTAGTTATGGTTCAGCTTAGTTTTTTCTCCCGTCCTCTGCAACCAAAGATTTTTAGCCAGTTTCAGTGATATGGTTGATATGATCTGGCAGTGATTTGTAATGATGAATTTCATAATGAGTATAAATTAACCCAAATACAAGCATCCCAGGAAAAGTATTGCAACGCACCTTGTCACCAGATGGTGCTTTTGGTGATGTTCAAAGGTCAGAAAGATAAAAAAGGGGGCATTTCAGGAAAAAAAGCAGAGATAAGCCTGAAAAAAATGAGATGGTATCATATACCTCAGATTAGCTGTTTTCCTCTTTGAATTCCTTCTGCATGCAAAGGTGACCATTTAGTAAAGACACTGAGTATTAAAGCATGTTGCTCTACACTGCAGGTAAGGGGGGGTTCAAGTTTTTTCTCATTTACCGTGAGGAAACTACAGTATACTGATGAAAACTGACTTTAACAGAACTATTCCCAATTTGCGTGGCTCTAAGGCAGAGAACGCTTATACCTCTGATGTTCCATTTATACTGCTACTTGCATTACATCTGAATTTTAGTAGAATTTCAGTCCCTCACTCCACATTGTGAACAGCAACATAGTAATACAAACTGTCATTTTATTTCATTTCACATTAATATAGTGGAATATTAAATGCAGCAATTCAGGAGTCAACTCAGCCTGTTCATCTGTTGGAGGGGAAGAAGGGGGAAGGAGGAGAGGGAGGAAAGGAATACAATTACTTTTCTACACATGATTACTTCATACAAAGCCAGAAGACCTTCCTGCACTTCTAAGTTGTCACCAATAATTTCAACTCACACAGTGGTATAGAACCTGAACTGAACATGTATTTCAGTTTAACATGAACCAGTTTGTAAGCAACGTCTGTTAAAAATTATATATGTGGAGTTCAGATCCAATTACAGTAACTAGATAGGCCTTTGCACCAGTCCAATTACATTAACTTACACTGGATCTTCAGTTTAACCCCTGCAACTTCGTATATAGATAACACTGCTTAGCCACTGCTGTAAGAGCAGAGGTTAAATGAAGTTGGAAAGTTGGAATTGCATTTTTTCAACAGTTGTTCATAGTGCTTACCTCTGTTCATTGACATTTCTTGCAGCTTGTTTGCTTTCCTAGCATTTGAGTATTTGTTTTAGATTACGTAGGAAGATCAAAGACTGGAATTTGCTTTTGCTTTAACAGACCGAGAGGAAATTTGTTTTCCCCAGTGTCTTTCCTGGGACTTTTTTTGTTACTGTTTATAAGAAGAGATCTTGCATCTAAAGTACTATTTTGCCTTATGTGAAAATTCAAAATACGATATACAGCAAATGAAACGTATTCCACTATTCACAGAGCAAAACACATGCAGTAAACAGCTGACATTTTTTAAAGGCTCTGAGCAGGAAGGTATCCAAGTGTTTTGTGGACTGGCATTGTATTAATTTCCTTTCAAAAAGCTGGTTAGCTACACCGTTGTGCTTTTTGTGCAAAAGCAAGTTCCGACTCAATCTATATTCTCTAAGACGGACCACAGAGTTAATTCATTCAAAGGAACTACCTGCCTTTGCATGATGGTCATTTACAAGTTTCCAAAGGGTCTGGATCTATGGCTATTTTCCAGTGTGTATCACTAGACTAAGTCTTTCTCTCCATTTCAGGAAAACTCCTAGTACTTTTCTTTGGATTCAAATTGTGTTTTTTACTAGTCAGCTTTTTGGAAAGGTATTAGTTATTTATTAGAAATATTTTTCTGATTTTTAACTTACTTTCTTAGGAACATCAGGTTTATTTGATGGCTCTATTCTTCATGTATCCCCCTAAAAAGATATGTTTACAAAGCACTAGTAGTTCCACAACTTTCATGAATATCAATTAGTTAGTGGAAAGTAATCCATCATAGCACCTGCTATGATAGCAACAGTAACCGATGGGTATTTGTTTGCACCTTCTGGAAGCAGAAGCTGTATGTATTCCACCAAATTAGCCACAGCCAGCTGCCCAAACAAGGGGAGAAGAAAAAGTAAAAGGGAACCCCAAATAGTGCAGTATCAGTGCAAGGAAAGTCAGACAGAAAGCTTTAAGTTTGCCTGTCCAGTTAGTCACAGAATTAGCCTCCTTTTCTAAAAGGACATGAAATCTACCTCCTAGATACATTCTGGCTGTTTTTAACTTCAAGTAAAGACCTCTATCCCAAACTGTAAGAGAGATATCAAGTATACTTTCGTATGTCGTTTTGGGAACTGATGAAGTAGAACAAATGCAATAGTTTCTGTGATGGTGTCAGCATTTTCAGTATATTTTAATTTAACCTTGAACTAGTTATTATCCTCAGATCATTCTTAATGCTTTGCTAAGAAAATTGCTGTATTTAAGAAAATGAATAGTAACAGTCATTTTTGCTTAATATTAAGATAATCATAGAATCTAAAACTAAATCAAGGCATAAAAGATCACAAAACAGTAAATCCAAGCTTATTTCAAGCCCCTGTATGCAATGGGAGGTATGCAATGCAAGCAGAAATGAAGCAATTTGTTAATATTTTGGTAATCTCCCAAGGTGAGAAGTAAAGACACCATGTGCTTGAGTGGCCTGATCACATCCTGTTTCATGCAATGGCCTTTCTCAGACTGACCTTTTAGGCTCAGATCAACATTTCACTTTATCTGAAACCTATCGAAGTCTGCTGAAACGGTCATTGACTTTAATGGGAGCTGGATCATGGCCTAAACCAGCAACAGAAAAGCACAGAAATGCATTTGCAAAGAAAAACAGAGTTACTGACTGTACAAGTCAACAGATAAAATTATACCTTGAAAAAAATCTAAATATAGCATTTGCTACATTTTAACCTATAACTGCACCTTAGTACAATGACCCTGGAATTACACTCATTTGTTTATAAATACTGGTAAGAACTTTCTCCTGGCACAGGACATTTGATACTGAACTTTAGCTCACCTATAAACAGGGGAGTCAAAACCAAATCTTAGTTTTATTTCAAGAAAATTGAGTTATGATTTTTTCAATGTGAATTAACAAGATAGAGCACTATGGCAATGAAATCACTGTTGCCACAGAAATTTGTCATTTTAATTAGATACTCCTGGTGGCAAAAATACTGCAAGTCTGAGCAATACTGTTTCTTTCCTCAAATCATATCAGAGAGTACCATTTCTACTTTTTTAAAACTTTATTTATATATCCCTCTGGTACATCACCATAAGCAAACACTCCAAAGCAGACTCTAAATCCCAATTCAACTTAATATCCAGACCTGTCAAGTACTGGATATTAACAATAAAACACTGAAAACTATTCAGTTTCTTGGAAGCCTTCAATACGGTACTACTTCTTGTGCTTAGAAAAGATGGAATGAAAGCAAGGCAGTCAATAGTTTCACCTTCATTTACACATTTCCTAAATGCTTATGTGAGTTTATGAAATTACTGTATGTACATGTGAGCAATAAGTAATAGCTTTCAGCTGAAGAGACGCAGTTAAACATGCTGGGATTACAGGAAACCCAGAGCAGTCGAGTTAGTTTTCAGGCTGCTGTATAAGGTTTTATCACTATTGTAAATGATATAGAAGACTAAAAAATTGGTAGGTCAGAATGAAGAGGGCCTTGAGACCCAGAACTACTGTTGGTATACCCAAGCAGTAGAGCAAAACAGAGATGCAGGTAAGGGCTGTTGTGGGTGACTTCTTTCAGTTCAGCAGATTTGTCCAACAAATAAAATAATCACGTCAAACTTTAGATAAATGTTTTCATGTGTGCTGAAATAATGTCCTGAAATATTTATTTAAGGTGACCTTCTATTTTTTTTCTTGGTTTGGTCTTTCATTTGATGTGAAACTATGTTTCATTGTATTAATAAAAACAAGAAATAAATGAAAGACTCACAAAGATGATCACACGTCCTTCCACTTGAGATAATCTGGAACACATTTATCTCATCTAAGATATCTGCAACACATCATTTAAATGAAAAATGCTTCAATACAAGAAGGCAGGAGAATAAAAAATGCACTGCTAACATCAAAGCCTCCTGTGACTTGTGAGCCTCTGCTTTTGCAAAACCCCTACCACTGGTTAAAGCAAGGACTGCTGAGTAACCGATCCGTAACACAAAATAACCATTCACCAACCACCACACGGGCTGGGCCCCTTCCCCATCCTGTTACCTGGTATAAAACCTCTCAGCAGAAATGTTAACCAACGCAAGCAGACATACAAAACAAAAAAGGGGGGGAACCAGTAAAATGAGCATTTAATTTCTGTTCTCTGTAATTTATTTGGCCTACCATTTTCAAAAGAGCTTTGTGACTTTGAGTCTCGTCAGCTGGTGGCCTCAGTACTGAGGGGTGTAGGATAGTCTTTAAAAAATCAACCAACCAAAAATCCCAAGGACCCTCCCCCAAGACAATAACGGGTTTTGAACTTTATTAATGGGGGAAAAAATGCTGATGCTTTGTTTTCTAACGCATCTCGCCTGCTTGCTTTTACAGCTCACGCTATCATCCTGTTTAAAACAGGCAGGAAACCGAGCAGCGCAGGGCCGAGGTGGTCTGACCCTCTCAGCCCCTCACCCGCGCCGTACAACAGCCAAGGGCCCGGCGCTACCGACCGAGCGCGGGGCACCTGAAGTGACTGGAGGCTCCGGGGCCCCGCCCCCGGGGTTTCTCCTCACCCCTGGGCCCGGCGACAGCTCCGGAGCGAGCTGTACCCCGCGCCTCCGCAGCTGTGCCCGAGCTTGCCGGCCGAGGAGCTGCTGCGGCCAAAGGCAGGCGCCGAAGGGAACATGGCGGGGGGGCGGCTGGGAGGCTGGGCTCGGCCCCACGCGCTCCACCCGTCCCGCCGTGTCCTGACAGGAACCCGCGCGCCGCCCCTCGGCGCGGTATTACTAGGGGCGGGGCGCCGAGGGCGGCTCTAGCGGCGGACCCAGGGGTTGGGTGGCGGAGCTGTCAGTCAGTGGCAACCGCCCGAGCCGCGGAGCCCGGAACCTGCAGGCGGCGGGGGTCGCGTGGCGGCTGCAGCGGCCGGTGGGTGCGCCCGGGGGCGGGGGGAGCGGGCAAGCAGGCAGCCGCCTGGGCGGAGGCGAGAAGAAAGCGCCTCCGTCGCCCGAGGGGAGCTTCAGCCGCCTCCGAGTGAGCCGTGCGGGGGAGCACCGCGCCGCGGGGGCTCGCCTGGGCGGTGGCTGCCGGCCCTTCCGCTGTAGCACCAGCTGAGCCGGGCAGGACGAGGTGCTGCGGGGCAGAAGGAGCGGAGCCGGGGCTGACGGAACGAGTCTCCTTAAGGGGCAGCCCTGACGGCGGCGGGAGGACGGGGCTGTGGGGGCAGGAAGGCCGTGGGGCGGCTCCGCGGGGAGAAGCCGGCGGGGGTGTGGGGGGTGGGAGCGTGTGTGGGGTCAGTGAGTGGTGTGGGGTAGGGGCTGGGAGCTTGTGGGGGAGGCAGTGGGTAGGGGTTGGTGTGGGGGGTGCGTGGGCAGTGTTGGGAGGGGTCAGTGAGGGGTCTTGGGCGGGGCTGTAAAACGAAATGGATATCTGTTATTTTATCGGAAAAAAGGTGTGTGTTTGTCTGTGTGAGCCCCCGGCGCGGACCCGCCTGCCAGCAGCGAGCGGGCTGCGCTGTGTGTGGGTTTCGGTGGTTACAGCCGTTCCCCCGATGAGGAAGCGCCGCGCTCGGCGCTGAAGCGGTGGGTGTGCCTGGCAGGCAGCGTGAGGTTTGTGTCAGTGGCTCTTACATAATGGGCTTTAGCACATGGCTTTTATTGCCACTGCTGCCGCGTTTCATGTGGCTTGTGCTGGAGTGGCTAATTGGTGCGGGTGCGTGTCCTGGGCAGCAGCAGCGGAGTCTGCACACTGCCACTGGGCAGGAACCTGGGGATGTGAAAGCTGTAGTTACGGGCGGTGAGCAGGAGTGGTTCAGAAAGGTGCTCCAGGAATGACCGATGCTACCTGACCTTAGGCAAACACGGCTAAATGGTATTGGGCAACTCTGCTGCTAGGAGAAAAAACGCCACCTTGCTCTTGTCTGTCAGCCAGCTGATGTGAGCAGGGTAGGATTGTTAAAACACTGTTTCTATTGGCTTTTTGAGTTAAGGATGTGAAAGTTGTCACTGTTTCAATCTCACGTGGCTCAGAAGGGTGGGAAGAGAAAGAAGAAAAAGCAGGATGGGGAATAACCTGGGAAGGGCTGGCAAATGTGAAGGCTTGTCTTGCACTGTTGGTGCTTTTTGGGCTTAGCTGATGCTGGAGTTAGTGGTACCAGCTGTCTTCCTGTTTGGTTGTGTTCTCTCTGCAGTACAACAAAAGGTGTAGGTTGTGTTGGGAGGTGCCAGTGTCCCAGGAGACTGCAGGCAAACAGTGGCATTGCCTTTTCCATCTGCTCTCCTGACATCAGCAGTAAAATTATGCTGTGTCTTTACCTGTCCTCATAGGGTCCCCAGAATTATAGTGATGGGGCCCTTGTTGGAATGGCTTGTCGACTCTTTTCTGTTGTTAAGCATGGGTGGTACACTTCAGAAATGTTTTGTGACGTGTTGCTTTTGTTTTCCAAATGGGATTTCAGTAAAGTCCTTGGGTTGTATCAGTAGACCTTTTGTTTAGAATAGTTCAAGTTTGGTTTTAGATTCTGCTGGTTTCTTAGAGCATTTTTTATGTAACTGGCTAGGCTGTCTTCTTGTTATTTGCTGAAAAAAACAATATTGCAGTAGCATGTAGCAACTTTGGCCTGAGATCTAGAGCACATAGTGCAACAGGCCACTTGAAAAATGGTTCAGAGCTCAAAGAAAACTATCTTGTTCTAACTGGCTGCTAGCGTGATCTTTTGCCAGTAATTGTACTTGCAGGGTTACTATGCAGTTAGCTTGAATTCCATGGGGCAAAATTCTGTTGTGGAGTAAGCATCTGGTTGTATTTAGCAATTTCCAGCAGCTTGAATACTTTATATATTTAAAATAGGAGACAATATGATGGCCACCCCCATGGCAACTGAAGGACTCCAGCTGTTCAGGTGCCCTAGGTTTTAGCACTGTTGGCAGCAGAGCTGGTCACATGATTTATATAAATCATTAATTTGCCACATCTTTCAGCTTTTCTGTGGGATTTGGGTACTGATCCTCTCTTAGTTTTCATATTTAGAGTGTATTAATAGAGTTGTACTCTAGCAAACTTTTTAAAAGTTGTGCATTAAATGTCACTTAAATTCCTATTTTCTAGCTCATTGGATCTGTTTGTTCATTGTCGTGTTAGATGAGGCTTTTCACTGAACAGTTTATGATCTTGTAGTACTGGAATTTCTTCTTAGCCTTGCGACAATGAGGAAAAACATGCCTGGAAAAGAAAAATTAGCTTTTCTGATGAGTTAACTGGGGAGGGGCATATCCTAAGCTAAATTCACCAAGGTTATAAGTGATGGAATTGCATCGCTTTTAAGATCTATCTATATTGGTCTTTTCTGGAAAAAAGTTCTGAGCATTTCTGTGAGTTCTCGAGTTGCTTTTGATAGAAAGCTGCTTGTGAACCTGCTAAACTTTATACCTTTCCCATTCTTATGTTCCAGGCCGTAAGGACATTCTGTGTTACTGAAGGAGGGGTCTCCTATTTGTGGAGTGACTTATGATGTCAAGAACTGTGTCGTCCTGGATCTTAAGCTCAGCAAGAAACAGCATTGTTTCACAAGGGAAAGGACGTTTGTACTCCTTCTGTATCCCAAATAGAAGCAAGATAGGATGGAAGCTTGTTTTCTCGAAAACATGTCTCTACCCTGCTGGGAGCTGCGGCTTAGACAATACTTTCTCCTCAAAAGCATTCCGACACACTTCTACGGAAGAAGAACATTTCTCTTTCCAGTTATCTCCATCACAAATCAATGATATACTCAGAGCAAGTGAATTTTCCCATAAAATACTGGATTTAAATGGTAAAAATGCAAATTCAGTGTTGAAGTTCGAAAGTAACCAATTGGCATCCAACAGCCCTATTGAAGACCGCAGAAGTGCAGTCACTTGCTTGCAGACCAGAGGGATGATGTTTGGAGTCTTCGATGGTCATGCAGGTTCTGCGTGTGCTCAGGCAGTAAGTGAGAGACTACTTCATTATATAGCAGTGTCTCTCATGTCTCGGCAAACCTTGGAAGAGATAGAGCTTGCTGTGGAGTGCATGAAACCAGTTCCGCCTTTTCTGCAGTGGCACAGGCATACAAATGATATAGAGTATAGAGAAATAACTTCACAATATTTTGAAAACCTTCGGGTTTACTGGCAACATTTACTGGACCTAGACACGGAGCTGGGATTTAGTTTAGAAGAAGCCATGATATGTGCATTCAAAAGGTTAGACTCGGACATATCACTGGAAGTTCAGGCTCCCCAGGAAAGTGAATTGATGAGAAATGTTGCCCTTCAGGTAGCCTTTTCCGGTGCGACAGCCTGTGTAGCTCACATTGATGGTGTTCACTTACATGTTGCAAATACTGGTGATTGCAGAGCAATTTTAGGGGTTCATGAAGAAGATGGAACATGGTCTGCTCTCCCTCTAACCCGAGACCACAATGCCTATGATGAATTTGAAATTAGAAGACTGAAGAGAGAACATCCTAGATCGGAGGAGAAAACCCTAGTTGTGAATGACAGATTACTGGGGATTCTCATGCCCTCCAGAGCTTTTGGAGATGTGCAATTAAAATGGAGTAAAGAATTGCAACACAGTGTTCTTGAGAATAGCTGTGATGTTGAGGCTTTAAATATTTATCAGTACGTTCCTCCAAACTACTATACACCCCCTTATTTAACTGCAGAGCCTGAAGTCACATACCACAAATTAAGAAGCAAGGATAAGTTTCTAGTTATTGCTTCAGATGGACTATGGGAGATGCTAAGTAATGAAAAGGTTGTAAAATTTGTTGCTGGACACCTTACAGAGCTTAATGTGCAGAAACCACAACTGGCTTTTGAGAAACCAGTTAATTTGGGTTACATGCGCAGCTTGTTACTTCAGAGGAAAAACAGAGGCATTGCCTCACTTGACCAGAACGTAGCTACTCATTTAATAAGGCATGCAATTGGCAGTAATGAGTACGGGGAGGTGGACCAAGAGAAACTTGCTGCAATGCTGACGCTGCCTGAAGACCTTGCGAGAATGTACAGAGATGATATCACAGTTACAGTGGTGTATTTTAATTCAGAAACAATTGAAAATTACTACAAAAACAATGAATAGAGAGTTGCACTGCTGCTGTTCTATACCACTAGCCAGCTTTGATACTGAAACCATTACTGTTTCTCTGATATTCAAGCTCTTAACAGTGTTATGGTCTAGAAGGTCCTAAATCTTTCTGTTACTGGTCTTGAAAATAACTTTCTAAAAGCGAGTTTGATGAAAGTTACCTGGGTTTCCAAGTCTACACAAACTAAAAGAAAATATTTTGATAAAGGTTCACTGAAATGTAGCTGAAGTAAAGATTACTGACCCAGTTCTGATTCCATGGAAACCACTGGTGAAACTTTCAAAATGAACAAACGAGACAAATTTCACTGAGACTGGTACAATGTAATAGAGAGATGGATAATACCTGTAGCTGCATGGAGTGCAAGAAAGGCTCTGCTCTTGTGGAAAACTGAATCCTACTGAAGCACTGTAACTGCATTAAATAAACAAACTACCAAAGCTTTATTTGATGTAACAGTGTCAGATAATTTAACAAATTGCCTTGTATATCTGAAGACAGCACTAAGGAAGGCTGGTCAAAGAGCCCTGGGATTGTCAGATATTTTTTCCTTAATTCTTTTTTTTTAAGCTGGGAAACAATCATATTCCACATTATTTTGAAGTGAATGCTTATTCTCTTAACTCTGTGGACTTGTGTAACAACTTACAGCTCAAATACATGTGAGGGGCTTAGTGATTCCCTGTGTAGGAGTTAACAGTACTAGACTTAAGCATTTAAGTCTCTAATGTGCTTAAAGAATATACCTTTTTATTAAGTATTGATCTATGAAGTGCTGTGCATGGAATTCTCAAACTGTAATTTAAATGAACTTGGACAGGTCCAGAACTTCAAAAATTCATCTAAATGTAAATACAGCAGAAGAGAAAGCACCTTTCTCTTCAGGTTTAACTTAGAAGAGAAATAACAGTGCTGATATTTCACCATAATACATTTAATCTTTATTTTATTCTTGCCTTTACATGTCAGCTTTTTCTCATAGGTGCAGAGTTATTTTCTCTAATTGTCCTGGGTTAAGCTTAACCCAGGACAGTAATGAATGTATATGTTTTAATCTCTCAACATATACTTTTGTGTATTTTACAGTGGTTTTCTTTTATACTGTGCTTTCTAGAGTGCCAATCCAAGCTTGCAAATTAGCTGTATTTTCTAAATTTCACATCTGCTGTTCTCTAGGGGTTCTTTTCCTTGTTTACACACAGCAGTAACTGTTGCCTGCAGGAATGTGTGTACTGGGAATATAGGACTGTTTACTGCTGCTGCTATCAAGTAAGAACTCCTGTGGGTGCAGCAGAGCTGATAAAAGTATTGTTTTTTTTCCTAAATTCCACATAAAATGAAAGCGTTATCTTTCTTCAGTTTAGTAGATTAAAAAGTACTTAATTTTTTCTCAAGATCTTAAGTAGATGCGATCTTGGGGCATAAACTAGTAGCAGTTGTGGATTTGGGGCTTTTTGTATACTTTTCCTCCAGGTAAAAGTTCTTGGTGCTTTTTCAGGCATTTAAATAATCTGTGTTTTTTTGTGAAGATAATCTAGAAAACTTTCGATGTAGAGCGAACCTGCAAGTGCAAAAGTAAGGTAGCAAACCAGCTACCCAGTGGTGAAATGTACGTTGTCTTTTAAAAGAGTAATTGTGGCATTATATCATATAATAGAATGTTTTGGGTCGGGAGGGACCTTAAAGATCATCTAGTTCCAACCCCCCTGCCATGGGCAGGGACACCCTCCACCAGCCCAGGTTGCTCAAAGCCTCATCCAGCCTGGCCTTGAACCCCTCCAGGGACGGGGCATCCACAGCTTCTCTGGGCAGCCTGGGCCACTGCCTCACCACCCTCACAGTTAAGGATTTCTTCCTAATATTGAGTTTAAATCTACCTTATTTCAGTTGAAAGCTGTTACCTCTTGTTCTATCACTACACGCCCTTGTAAGAACTCTGTCTCCAACTTTCTTGTAGCCCCCTTCAAGCCCTGGAAGGCTGCTATAAGGTCTCCCTGGAGCCTTCTCTTCTCCAGGCTGGACAACCCCAAGTCTCTCAGCCTGTCCTCATAGGGGAGGTGCTCCAGTCTGACCATTTTTGTGGCCTCCTCTGGACTCGCTCTAACAGGTCCATGTCCTTCCTGTGCTGAGGACTCCAGAGCTGGATGCAGCTCTGCAGGTGGGGTCTCACGAGAGTAGAGCAGAGGGGGAGAATCACCTCCCTCGACCTGCTGATCACGCTTCTTTTGGTGCAGCTCAGGATATGGTTGGCTTTCTGGGCTGCAAGCACACCTTGCTGGGTCATTTTGAGCTTTTAATCAACCAGCACCCCAAAGTCCTTCTCTTCAGGGCTGCTCATAATCCATTCTTGACTCAGCCTGTATTTAGTTGTTACTCCTGGATGTGTTATTGTATGTTGGTTGTTGCAACTGCAAATTGATAATGATTGTTTTGGGGAACATGTTGGAAAGTAAGACAGCTACTATTTCCAATTTCATGTTGGTTTTGCTCAGTTTACATGCAACACCATAATTATCCTACAGTGGAAAAGGATAACATTAGGCCACTTGGAGGTTTGGGGGTTTTAAAAATGCAAATAATGGTTTTAACTGCGTGCTCCATGGAATTTATTGCAGGCCAATGAAAGCAATCTGTTCCCACTTCTGGTAAGGAAAATAATGATTCTACCCATTTGAACTGGATCATGGACGGTTTCATCCCTAACTGCAAACACAGCTAGTCGGCATTAATAAAAGTAGTATTTTGTGACTTGGAGAATTAACAACGTTTCAATGAGTCAGCTAAATGCATTAATCTGCTCCTGCAAGCACAATGATGTGAAGATTTGATAGCACATTTAGATGCAAGTCCTGCGGTATTGACAATATGTTGGAACAAACATTTTTGCAGGCCGTCTGGTTTATATTAGATGGTTCTGCTTGGCGGTTTGTGTTTTTTATGGGGTTTTAAAATTTTTTTTTATTTCCATAGAAATCCAGAGAAGCAATAGTCAAAAACATAGTCACACAAATTCTGTGTCTCAAAACGTGGCATTATGGCATGGGGCAACAACAACAAAAAAATTTCTTCCCTAAAACTTAAACCTTGGGTTGACATACAACTTTGTCACTTTTTTCTCCAGAACTCTTATTCCATGTTCCTAAATTATTATGCTTATTTATATTTAAGTATTCAGGTCTCTGTAATATTCATAATGTATTTGGAGTTTTGGGTTTGTTTTTTTTTTTTTCAACTTCTTTGTAAATAGTGGGGGGGATCACTGTTTTTGTAAGTAAAAATATTAATTTCACACTTAAAGCTAATCTTTATTAAATGGATGAAAGACACAATGTTTTGGTTGCTGTATTGGAATCTGGCTTGCTTTCTGCGGAATGCTCACATGAAAACATGCCAGATTCCAGGTCAGCATAAATGTTTAAGCTGGGGTAAAATTAAGTAGTCTGAGTAGGTGTTGTGAGTTTGCTTAAGTGTTTGTAGTTGTGTGATTTTTCTCACAATGGAAATAACTGTTAATACATAAAAGTAAGGAAATCTTGATACTATTGAGTTTCCACTAAATTAACCAGTCAGCAGAGGGAGCATGAGTTCAATGGCCAAAATACCCAGATTGTGCTTTAGTTAATTTGACAATGTACAATAAAAATATTTTAACTTTGATAGGTTCCCATGCTCATATGTGTTCATCAGCAGTTAAGACTTCATTGCACCATTCAGATCAAGTGTGTGTTGTAATTGTCTTAACAGTAATGCAAAACCCCTTGCAAATATAAGATCTGCAGAAACGTAGATTAAATCTGAATTACAACAGAGCAGTAGCAAGGCAAGTGTTCAAGGACTTAGTCTTTGAGGCTTAAGTTTTTATTTCCTTTAATTCCAAGCGTTTGTCTTTTAGGGAAGAGGGGGGCGGGGTAAAGAGAAAATAATTATTTGGGACAGATTTTTTTTTTTCCTTTCTTTTTCTTCTTTCTTTTTTCTTCCAAAATGATATATTTGTCTAAACTTTAAGGAACAATCTTTTGGTGTTGTTTTAGTCAAACAGAGGTTCTCTGTTCAGAGTTATAATTGTGCTGAGAACTGAATATAGAACTGGTTTTGTCAGATTCAACTGGTCACACTGGTGCTGTGTGCTCTTTACTACTACATGCTTAATACTTGAGTAGAAAGTAGAAAAGTAAGAATCTAAGGCATGTGTTTCTATTGGGACTACAAAGCATGGTGTGATATTAAAAAAAAAGTTTTTCCTTCTTTATGTCTGTTGCAGAGAGGTTAACCTTCAAATAAGTATTATTGTCCAATGAAACACTTGAAATTTTACTAAATCTGTGTGTTTATCCTGAAATACTGGTTCAAACTGCTACTGTTGGGTCTCTCCAGTTGCCAGTCGGGTAAGAGTTAGTCTTATTTCTTATTGCATTAGTTGATGGCTGCCCATTGGCCTCCACTACAGCGCCATGCTAACAAGTGATGGGGCATCTACTTGAGTTTGGCTTCTTTCAACTCAGGATGTCGGAGACTCTCAGAATGCTTTGACTGAACGCTTTGACTCTTTAACAACTTGAAGGAAAATGATGAGTAGGAGCCAAGCAATTGTGGAAAGGGAAGCATAATTATGGTCTGTATTTGGGTTAAGGAAACTTTCAGGGGGGTTCTGAGCTCTGATGGCAGAGCATTTGACATGCTCTTTTCCATTTTTGTTCAGTGTGGTTTGCTTCATGCTCTCTGAAATGGTCTTTGTTGCTTTGAGGTGGCTCTTACTTCACAGTTTCATGCTCCACAGTTTTGTGGTGTTTTTAACAAAAAGGATTTCCATTTCGGTGTGTTATTCAATAGATCTTTGATTTTGTACTTGCAGAACCGAGGTTGGCCAGAAGATGTCACCTGAGTTTTGCAAAAGGAGAGCTATATTATGACTTCAGGCTCTTCACTATTACATGTGTCTTCATAGCATAAATTTCAGATGCTGTTGAAAATAGGGGAAAAACCTTCACCAATCACCTATACAAATCTTAAAAATTCTGTGTGATTTATCAGTACTTCCAACTTATGAACAAGTTGGAATATTGTTCTGACTATTATTCGAATAGTCTGAGCCAAGGGTTTGATTAATTGTTTGTTAAAATACTACATGGTTAAGCTTTGTGGAAAATAGTCTCCTTGTCCTGGCACTGCTAGGTACAACGTGAAAGTGAAGCCAAGAGGCACCTGTCTGTGTTTCCTGAAGAATCTTAAATTGCACAAGACGAAAAATGCTTCCTAAGCTGAGGAAATCTTTGCTCAGTCATTACCCAAGTGTCTAGCTCCTGCTGTTGTGCAGCCTGGAAGCTGCAGGTGGCCATGGCTGCCCCTTGGCTACACTACGGCTTAGGTTGTGTTTGTCTGGACGAACTTCTAGTCTGGAAATTACATTGAAATGTTCCTGGAAGAGCTTGCTGCTGTGAGGAGATGGAGATCTACTGTTCAATTTAGGTGTTCACAGGGTTATCTTGGTTCAGTCTTGTTGGCAGTGTTTGATTTGTTTAGTGGTGGAGGTTTTTTGGTCCCTTTTTTTTTTCCTTTCCCTTCCTTTATTGCATATTTGAGAGCAATATGAGAAGGGGGATGTGACTGTCTTCCACATATAGCAGGTGAGGGAATTCTAGAATGTGACAGGATGTGCTTTCAGCCAGGTGTGTACGTGAGAGATCCTACAGTCCTATAGAAAAGCTTTTTCAACTGTTTGCTGCTGTTACAGCAGTGCAGTATAGCACAGCAAATAACAAAAGATCAGAAGTGCTGGGTGATACAGAGTAATCCTGTGGCCTCTTTCTTACCACAGTTAAAAGTAATGTATTCTTGTAGACCAACTTTACCTTCTGTTTAATCCCAAACTTCAGCCTGGGATGTATTTGAGTCTGTTTCTAACCACTTAGAATGAAAGTAAAATAATCAGCCAATACTGGCAACTCAACTGAAAGACTAAAATAAGGGCGGTAATGGGGCAGAAGAAAGCTACAATGTTTGGGTTACAGAGTTGTTCCTACATGGACTTGCTCCACACGTGGGCTTGGACCAGGTTCTGATCTCAAACCCGTTTGATGTATTTGCTAATCAGATCTTTGTTGTGCTCTCTCTCTGTTAAGAGTGAAATTTAGTCATTTGGCTAGATTTTCAGAGAAACTAGGTCATAACTAAAACCTTCCAGGTTTGGGGCTCATTTTGCATTATCTTATTTTAAGCAAAACAAAATGGTTATCTCTTACTGGTTGCAAGCATATGTAAAGCAAAAAAAGCTGTGTATCTATCCCTAATTCTCATGTTGCCGTGCATTAAGAAACTTACTGTTTGTCGGTTGTTTTCTTTGTTGTGATATCCCCTGGGAATTCCTAAGGCAGGTACCTAGGACCTTTCTCTCATTTGCAGAACTGTGTTTATGAATAAGAGATAATTGCTGGGCTTTTTTGAACTACAAAAATAGTAGGGAGTAAACTCCCTAATGACCCTGACCCTTTTCCAAGAAATGTGCCTAACAATGCTGAAAAGGTTAGTTATTTATTCTTATTATGACTTTGTTTTCAAAGACATAGGGCTTACTGAAATTTTTGGCTACAGTAGAACAGATCGCACTAGTCAATAAACTGAAACGCAGAAGAGAGTGTAGAACCCTCTTTAAAAACCACAAAAACAATGCAACATTGCTGCCCTTTTACAGCCACGTTACAAAAACAAAAAGGGGTTTCAATTTCATTTAGACTTAAATTTCTATGTGGTTTTCCAACCACCTGACATAAAAGTAGGTGTACTTGGTTATCTTAATTTCCTTTTCTGGAGTGCAGGTTAATTTTTTAAATGTGTTGGGGCTTGTGGGGTTTTTTTTGGTGTTTGTTTTTTGTGTTTTAGTCAGGCTTTTAGAGGCATTCTAGTGTCATTTTAAATGAATGCTAGTAATAAATATTTCTACCTTATTCACCTGCCAACTCATCTTTTATTCATCCTGCTGATGAAAACAATCTCCTGTGAAACTTCTGTGGCTGAAAGAGTTCAAAAACTTTCCAGTTATGGATATAATAGATTCTTCTTCAGCTTAGTGTAAGAATTTTCTATTACTTTGTAACACATTTTTGAAGAAGTTAGGAATTGTAAAGTTATGATGTTTAATTACAGCAACAGAAAGAATGCAACCCGGTAAATGTAGCAACAGGTGAAGCTGCACTAACTTTGTTCTTACTGCAAAATGCCAATGTTGTACCAAAATAAAAACTGTCTGTCCTTATCGGTCCTTAAAATTTCAGATATGTGGATTGGTGCAGCTGTACCTGAAGTCCTTATTCCTCAGCCACTGGTGTACTTGCCTTATGGCGATGGTACCAAGCACACAAGAGAATGGTTACTTGTAAAGTTTTGTGTCTTGGGAACTGGAGCTGAGAATAAATTAATTGTCAAGGTGTATTAATGGAAAAAAGCATGTATGCATAATACTGACCGTCTCCTTTCTGTTTAGGGTAAGAGTGTGCTTATGTAGGAATTTGGGGAGATAAAGCTGAATGGAATCCAGCTAAGAGAGAATTCTTTTTTCTTAATTGAGTGAAACCCACAAATTTATGCAAGCTATTGATAGCATGATCTCAGCTTAATTGCTGGTACCTCTTTATTAAAAACTAGCATATAACTTAGCTGTAATCAAACAGCTTTCCTCAAGTTGTATTTTGCAAATATGTTTTGTAAAAACTGTAAGTTGATGCAGGAGCCTACGTATCTAGATGAAAATGTAATGAAATTACTAAATACATTTGAAGCAGGTTGTAGTATTCACCAGACCAACTGATTTATGCAGCTTTATATACTATATGGATGTGTACCTAAAACCGATCATTTAGTCTACAGATGAAAAGCAAGAACTGTAGGCAGGCTAGTATCCTAGACAGTCATGAGTACAAGGATCTTGCTACTTTAAATATATTTTTGAAATATCAAAATGATTTTTACGCTCTGTGAAAAGAAAGGAGAGGTATGAATGTGCATATATTTAAACTTTTGTTTTTATCTAAAGAGGTTTTCTATACTTGACTAGATGAAATCTTAGCTGCTTCAAGAGCTTTCCCATGAACTTAATTAGAGGGACGACTGCATGTTTCTGACAGGTTCCTTAGGAACGTGTCGAAGTGTGGCTCTGGATTTTCAAGATGCTGCTGAATTAAAACAAAACATGCCAACGATGTAGGCATTGCCTCTGAAGTCCGATCTCTTGAGGCACTGGTCAATAGGATCATTATCCTCTGAGCTGTGGCAGTGGATGAAACGGGTAGAGTAGCAAGTAACCAAATCTAAAAAAAAGTGGCATTTCTGATTCTCTGTCCCAGAGCAGAAAATGCACTTGTGCTCTCCCTTGAGATCGCATAACATTTCACTGCCATAATGTCCTGGGACTTGGTCCAGAGCCAATTGACCTCTCCTTGAAAACCTTGAAAGGAGTAAGAGTAAAACTCCTGGGTGTGTACATTCTAACTGCAAACGAGATACAGTTCTAGACATGCAGTACTCATTACTCTGATGATGACATATTGATGTTCTTATGGCCATGCAGGAGTATTTTGGCTGTTGGCTGACAGAGTGTAACTATGTTTATTGCTGACCAGTTTTTGAACTTTGCTCTTTTTTTTTTGTAGCAGAAATAGTTTAGATCAATAACCTATTAATAACTTATTCAAGCTAAAGTTCTATTCATCCTCACTCTGCAAACAAGAGGTATTTCCATTGCTCATTATTATGTGCCATTTCCATTAAAACCCTGAATTCATAAATCATAAATGAGTTTGAAGTATTAATTTCCCTCTTTCAGCACTACCTTTATCTGGTATTTGCTGACATAGCTCATTATAACTTATTTTTGAGCACAGTCAGACCTTGTTTTCTGAACAGATTAATTCATTGTTGGAAAGGAGTCTATAAATAGAATTTAGGGGCCACCAAAATGAGAAATTCTAGCTCATTAGGATCTCAGCTAGAACAATGTGATCTGTTATACAGAAGTTTTGAGCTGATGAAATGAAAGCAAAGACTTAGCTAATTGGTTCTAAACCTTTAAATTACGAATGGGCTATTTTTGTATTGCTGTTAAGGGTGACAGAAACCATCTGGAAAAGAGATTCAAGGCAGCATATATTGTAAGGACAGAAAGGAGAAAAAAAAAAAAACTAGGGTAGTTACGGAAAAAATGTTAAGTGTATATAGTGGGATACACAAATTATTTCTGGTATTCTGATCTATCTTCTTCAGGTGAGGCTAGCATAAAATTAAAATCTTGTTACCTCTGCCTGTCTTCCTTATATGTATGAGGCAGGTCCATCTCCTCTATCAACATTTGGTGCTGAAGTGGTGAAATATATTTATGGATATACATTTTATTTCAGTATCTCAATTAGGATTACTAACAGAAAATGCATGAATCCTCTAAACTATTTAGTCTTATGGAAGACTTAAAGTCCTTTCAGCCCAGAAATATGTCCTCTGTGAATAACTGTGTGCATGTCCTGCTTTGAGGATGTGTCTGGCACACAGTGCCTTCCAGAAGTTGAAACTCTGTTGCTGGGGCATGCATGAAGGCTTTGCTATAACTCTTCCTTTACTGTCAGGGTTTAAACACAGTTGGATGCCAAACCATGTCAAACTTTTATTATCATGAAATAATATCCTGACTAGTGTCTTTACTTCCTCTTTCCTTACCTGAGAAACAAAGCATACAGTGCAGTTCGAAGACCCTATAATCTTGAGATACAGTATGTAACTGAGGAGGAGCTGTAGACCATTTTCCTAGGATATGTATATTTGGTATTTAAAAATTATATTGTCTTGTTGTTTTCTACAGTCCTTCTAGGATATCATAACTTCAGCGTTTTTACTGTGTACTGAAACCAGCTGAGTCCATGTGAATATGGGTGAGATAAAACATGTGCAGGTATGGGATGGGAGGTTTGAGTGGCAGCAGACCATATAAATTTAGTAATTAAAAAGTCAGGGAAAAGCAGCCTTTAAGAACCATTTGTGACTGTTACGGACATGTGCAGCTTGGAGACCTGGTTGTCCTGCAGTCCCCTGTATGCAATGTAAAGAACACTCTAAACACCTAAACAGGAATAAAGGGTAAAAAGGGAAACTGGTGAAAAAGTGATATGCTGAGATCAGGTCATCAGGAGCAGGTAAAATCTGGGAATCCTGATAATGTGGTGTCCCCTGCTGCTAGTTCACTCACTCATACAAACCTAACAGGAAGGACATACTACGTATCTGAAATTACAGTTGGGTTTTGTGTTCGCCACTTTACAATCTGCCTTTTCTCACACAGTGCAGATTTTTTAAAAGAAACATGAAGTATTCAGTCTCGGTATTCGCAGCCTGCATGGCTTATAGGATTTAATGGAACATGGGATGCTCTCTCATCAGCAATGTAGATACGTGGCCAGTCTCAGTGATGCTGCAGAGTGTTCAGAACAATGCAGAGGCACCTGAGCGAACTCCAGAGCAAAATAGTAATGTGCCTCACTAAAAGAGGACAATTTGCTTGCATGACCAGCAAACTTTGACTCATCTGACGAGTCGACTGCAGCTGGACTGTGTCTAGTACATGTATGTACATCTTGTTCTCTGCTTGCTAAGTTGTAGGTGCACATTATTTCTCTGGAGCAACTATCTACGCTGTCGTGGACAGCACTGTAACATGGGTGGTCTAGATGGAAGCCAGTTCTTATACATAAAGGCAAGGCTAACAGTTAACTCATGCTGTTTAAAGTCTCTGCAAGTGGTTCTATGTAACTTATAGATAACTGTAAGAAATCTTTTTGTTTTCCAGTAAGCAAGAGCCGGCATTGTGGAAAAAAAAAAAAAAGATCAGAAAGTCATGTTCTTACTCTGTTTCATTTTAATTCAAATGACAAGAAGAATGAATGCATTACTCCCATCTATCTTGTTTCTTGTGCTTGTCATTTCTATTGTTAATACATGTGACTTCAAAGTGATGTCTGCCTTTCCTTCTGTGGTTTTGACACTTATTTTAAAAATCATTCTTTCACTTCCCCAAGATAGGAAATTTCTGATGTAGCTGTGTAGATATATTTCTTTGACTAAGCATTTTGTGGCAAAATTAGAGCTATTAAAATAGATAACGTGCATTCAGAAGAAGGAAAACTAAGGGCCCCCACATCACTGTATCCTCCTTTAAACGGTGTCTTATTACAATTTTCCATCCCTTCTCCAGAAGCTAAAAAAAATTCAAGCTGCATGAAAGCAGATAGTATCTTCTCAAAACCAAGCAAATACGAATGGCCAGTCTATCTAAGATTTTTTTTAGTGTTTGTGAAGCTCCGAGGATCAGAGACTGTAGTAAAAACCTGAATAGTTCAAAACTACTGTGCTCACATATAATTAACTTGCTGTGTATGTAGTATCAAAGCTGAAAGCACAAACTGACTTAAAAAAAATCTATTTACATTTTAGATAAAATTAGTGATTGTAATTACACTAGGAGTAGCGTAAGGCAGGACTGATAAAGGAAAACAAAGTAACAGAAAATCATGTGCTGACCTCAAAAATAAATTTGCTATGCTCACTTAAAAATTCCTGAAGTATTTCTTCTATGTTTGTCTTTTTCCTTGGGTCTCTGTGGATTTGTGAACCTTATGTTCCATCTTGCAGAGGATGTGTTGATTTACATCATATACAATGCTCATGAAAGCATGACATTGAAAATAATGTATTGCCTAATTTTTTTTAGGCATACACAATAGATGCTAATTTTGCTGAGACTTGTCCTTATGTGAGGAAAGAATGTATTCAACACAGTAGGAAAAGAACAATCAAAGTACAAAACATTAGCAGGCAATATTAAATTGAGATTATTCAATATGAAAGTCTTCATGGTACATCTTGTCTTCTTATATTAGTGGATTAAATAGAATAATACACATCCTTAAAACATAGATACTGCGCTCATGGTCACCTTCTCTAATCAAAGTTGCCAATCACCATTACTTCACTAAATAGATCTATGTATAGATGTTGACTTGCCTTATTAGTCAACAGCAGCCAATATAGTATGTTCACCTCTGACTCATACTGTATTTAATTGGATACTGAGGGACGAGTGAATTGTTCAGATAAAATAAGAAACTGTTTACAAGTGGTGGTGTGTTAAACGAGGCCCTTTGGCTTTGTGAAAATGCCTCGTTAACATGCATGATATTGTATCGTCTAGGTGACAACACAGTCCTTTCCCAAAGTACTACAAGAAGGACTCTGTCCTTGGGAGTTGGCTGATTTCAAAAGCCTGGATTTCAAAGCTGTACCAAAACAGCTGTGGTGCATGTCAGAAAAACATCAAGGTTAGGACACTGAACCAAAACTCGTTACTTCTTAACCATCCTTGGTCATGCAATTGTTAACACAGACAAGCCAGGGAGCCAGTTTTAAGAAGCTGTTATGTTTCATAGTCTTAAATCTTTTAAAGATGATGATTCACAACCTTTATTCATTAAAGGCCATCTGATTCATCACAGGTTATAGTGGAAATAGATTTTTATATTGCAGTATAATTGTTCATACTGCTTTATAAAGACCATGCAATTACTTCTATTATTGATGTCTATTTGGAGGATTTATAGCTTGTCTGTAAAACTTGCCAAGTTACAGCAAGAGAGTAATCCCTATCTGGAAGTGATTTAAAGTGGTCATTTTTAATTTATGAAAAGGTTTTTTCTTTAAAAAAAATATCCAGAGCATTCATGGCCTTTTCAGTAGCATATAGAATTGTAATTTTCATTTAAAAATGAAACATGCAATAATTTTCTGTGGTTTAGCTAAACTGACATGTTATATAGTCACACATTTCAGAGTCTCACACACTCTGATTTTCACAGGATAAAAATTGGAATGTTTGGAGGTAATCAACAAAATATAGCAAGGAAATAAACCCTGCAATTACATTTTTTTCCTCAGGGAAAGAATGAAAAACCTTAATTTTCTATGAAAAGGCGATTTGTACCTTCCATCAGAGCTTTTTTAAGTTAAATGTCTTATTCAGGAACAGCTTAGATGAAATGAAGTATTAATTTTTAAAGTTTCACTGTCTGTAACTTAAGCAGACCGATTCAGATTGAATCATGACGATACAGTGCCGTTAGTCTTTAAGGCTGTATTTGTTTCATCTTACCTGGTGAAGAAATTGTACTTGCAATATAACTGTATTTGATACATGCTGCTTCCTGCACAGGAGAAATTTGGATCATTCTGTATTGAAAGCTTGCTCATTTCAAATCCCTTTATGAATAGTCACTAGCTAGAGGCTGCTTGTATTAACAATCAGATGTCTTGGGGGGGGCCTTGTAGCAGCTTTCCAGTACTTAAAGGGGGCCTATGGGAGAGATGGGGAGGGACTCTTTATCAGGCAGTAGAGAGACAAGGGGTAGTGGTTATAAGCTGAAAGAGGTTAGATTTAGATAAGATATTAGGACAAATTTTTTTCCTGTGAGGGTGGTGAGGCACTGGCACAGGTTGCCCAAAGAAGCTGTGGGTGCCCCATCCCTGGAGGGGTTCAAGGCCAGGCTGAATGAGGCTTTGAGCCACCTGGGCTAGTGGAGGGTGTCCCTGCCCATGGCAGGGGGGTTGGAACTTGATGATCTTTAAGGTCCCTGCCAACCCCAACCATTCTATGATTCTATGAATATGAAAATACCTCAAATTAGGTAAATAGACTGTGATTCCAGCCCTTATCCTGTGTGTCTAGAAATTTGCTAATCTACACTGTGTTCACATCTGCTGGGAAGTCTATTTATATGTGTTTCTGGAAAGGGAGGGTTCTTCCTCTGTGAGCTGAGAAAAGGTGAATACATGAGTGTGTCAGTCTAGAGAAACCCCCCAGCTCTGACTGACAGCTGGTGCCTGTATTACACAGATGACTAGAACTATTCAGTTCTCGGTAAACCGCCTACTGACTACTTATCTGCCTCTTGCTTGCCAAATGTTAATTACACAAATGCCTGTCTCTCTGACAAGTGTATATGTTGGGATTGTGGAGCATTTGACTCGATGTTAGATGTGTACTTTATCAGTCACTTGGCCTGCTGTCAGCAGAGTCCTCATTTCCACCTAGCACATCAAACTGGGGATGAGAAAAGCCTCCCTAAAGATTATGTGCTTGACAATTTTCATGGGATGTACTCAAAAATGATGCGCACATTTGACACCAAGTTGTTGGGTTTTTTTTTAATACTGGAAATTAACTGATAACATTTATGTGTGAAAACAACAGGCTAATAATGCTCTGTGGTCTTTATAATCAATAGTTGTTTTGATTCTTCCCCTTTAAAGGCTATTTCAGACATTAATTATGAATTGTCTGTAGCTTGTGTAAAGGCATTCACCTTTTTTGGTGTTATTTCAGATCATTCAGAACTACTTTCCTCTACTTGGTAACCTGCTGTCAACTGCAGGCTGTGTGCATTGTTCCAAGTATTCTTGTTGCTTGTCTGACTCTGAGTAATATAATCATAAACCTTATGTATTTAAGATATATAAATAGCGTTTCTAGTTAAAAACAGATAAATAAGCCATTAGAAAAAGAAAAGAATCAATGTTTTCATCTGTTGTTTGGGGATCAGTCTGGAGAAATTCTTATTCCATGGGGGTCACTGAATCCACACAAGTGTAATGTACTTGGAGACTTAGCTTGGGTATTTATAATGTATCGGAAAATTCTCCATGGCAGGTTATAACTCCTTTAAAGTGAGTATGTAAGCTGATAAGTCAATAGTAAGATGAGTAGTAGTCTGAACCTGAGTTTGTTTACAAAGTGAATTACTGCTCATTAATGGTATGAATGTAGTCTGCAGCTGTTTTGCAGTAGCTCTATGTGTTCTCTTAATACAGTTCTTTAATGGTGCCCAGTGGAATGCAGTGCCATTCACTGAACAATATAAACAGCTAGCTGCAGTGTGGCACTGAAGAGTGACCAGCTTGGACGGCAAAGACAGCAAATATTTACTGGGGTGCAACACTTTTCCCTAATTTAAAAAGGTGTTGGTAGGATATTTTGTACGGTGCTTCACTTTGTTTTTGGTCACAGCTTGCTGAAGGAAATCTGCACCATCTTTCATTTTAAGGGGGAGACATGTCCTCAGCTCAGAGCATCTTTGTGCATGTGGACTCATTTTCTTTTTGAAGTGTTTTCACATAGGAAGTAGTGCAAAATAGATAATAAATAGTATTTCCTTACCCTGGCTTAATGGTCATGCTGTAGATAAGCCTGTTAGTCCTCAGCAAAGACTGTCTGCCCTAGAACAGTTTAGCAAAAGAGGTTTTTTCCACTGTAATTTTCTAACTTCTAGATTTTACAAAATTAATAAAAATGAGAGAAGTCTGGTATATGACAATGCAGCTCCTCTCTTATAATAATGGCTGCATCTCTCTTAAGCTTTGATACTTAGCAGTATTTTAGTATTTTTTCTGAGAAGTGTCAGAATTAAAAATCACTGCTGAATTTCTAAGGTAAAGGAGGGGAACCTTCTTCTGACCAACAGAGCTCATTGTTTTACTGGATATTTTTTCTGTTGCTGATATTCTGGCAAAAAAAAAAAAAAGAAAAAACATATTAAGTTTTTGTTTTCTTTTGTTCTTTTCATTTCACTGATTACAGGAAAAGCTTTCCATAGGAGGTTATAGTCTCCCTGTCAACATCTGAAATGGTCAAATGCTAAAAGGGGAGGGAGATTATGTGCAGAGAGACAGGAATAATTTACTAGTTGGATTAACATCCATGAATAAATCCATTAGCATGCCTTGGGGGGGGGGAGTCTAAAGGACTGAATTTTTACTTAATGACCAGTGGATATTAACATTAGCGAACAGCTAAAATGAATGGCTATATGAAGCTCTGTATTCAGCTGTAGCAATTGCTGCCCAGGCTTTGAATCTAATCTGGTCAGATTTTCAATCCTTTCAAAGTAATTGTAAAATGAATTGCATTCAGTATACCTTGAGTATACTCTGTTAAAATAGGACAAGTTGGAATCATCCTACTTTCAGCCTTAAGCAGCCTTAATGCAGTGGTATTTAGGACCCTATTTATTTACAGGAGAAATAAGATCCTATTCACAGACTTCTTGTGATACTAACTTTAAAAATTATTTCAAATCATCAGAGAATCATAGAATGGTTTGGGTTGGAAGGGACCTTAAAGATTGTCTACTTCCAACCCCCCTGTCATGAGCAGGGACACCTCCACTAGCCCAGGTTGCTCAGAGCCTCATCCAGCCTGGCCTTGAACCCCTCCAGGGATGGGGCATCCACAGCTTCTCTGGGCAACCTGGGCCACTGCCTCACCACAATCACANATTACAGCTACTAAGTCTGAAGGCAAGTTGAAAGCAAGTCCCATAGAACTGAAATAGTGCTGAAATGAGACGTCATAAAACTAATAATTTCTTCCACAATTTAATTAAGTATTTGCTGGAAATCATTAAGTTAGGGAACCAACAGCTTTCAATGATAAAGGAACTACTGTAACTCTATAGGCTGATGTGGGTCTTCGCCAGCTGAATTCATGGCCTCTAGCCTTGGAGAATTTCAAACGTCTCTGGGTAATCTGCTACTTTTCTTAACCACCCCTGTTATAAAGAATATTTTTCTTATGCCTTTCCCTTGTTGCAACTTGTGACTACTCCTCTTTCTGCTTTTGTAGTGTCCCTTTGACAACAGTCTCTAGCTGTCTTCTCTATAAGCCCCACCTTTAGGTAGTACAAGAAAACACTCAAATTCAGGGTTCAAGCTGGAACACAGGAGGTTCCACTTGAATATGAGAAAAAACTTCTTTACAGTGAGGGTGACAGAGCACTGGAACAGGCTGCCCAGAGAGGTTGTGGAGTCTCCTCTGGAGACATTCAAAGCCCGCCTGGATGCGTTCCTGTGCAATCTGATCTAGGTGTTCCTGCTCCGGCGGGGGGATTGGACTAGATGATCTTTTGAGGTCCCTTCCAATCTCTAACATTCTGTGATTCTGTGATTCTGTGATTCCCTTTTGGCCTTCTCTTCGCCAGGCTAAACAAACCCCATTCCCTCACCTCTGCTCACAGCCCCTGTCATCCTTGTGGCTCTCCACTGTTCTCTCTCCAGTGGAGAGAGCTGGGAGACCCAAAACTGGACACAGTATTCCAGATGTGGCCCCTCACGTGGCCTCTTCTCTCTTTTAAAGTTGTCCTTCCAGAATGTCTACTTGTTTCTCTCTCCTGATATCATGTTTTCCTAGGTAAAAGTTGATTTGATGGTCTGGGCTAGTATTTAGTCAGTTGCAAATGACACTGTCATCATGAAAATGGTAATCCTCATTTGAAAAACCTTACCAGTGATATTAAGCTTTACAGGGACCAGAAAATTAAATTACCTTCCAGATTCTGTACTTACTGTGGTAACCTAGGTCTAATCTGGCAAGCATTTCTTAAGCTACAGAATGTTTAGTAGCAATATGTTTCTCTGAGATCTGTCTCTGACTGCAATAGTAAATATCAGAACTACAATTCACTAGAATATTGATAGCAATGACTAAATCAGGTGGTGCTGCCAAAATTTTACTATTCTGTTATCCAGTTGTACTGAACAGATGCGAGGTAAAATAGCAAGAGCTCTGCCTACATTGTAGCTCTTCATGCTGTTTATGGCTGGTGGAGTTGTATTAGAGGTAAATTATTACTTTGAAGATGTATTTATCCAAACATATTATTTTAATCAGCACTATGAATAAATAGTGATCTTCGATCTGCCAGAGGGTGAATGTGGCGTCTGCCTTAGTACCACATTCTCTTATTAAAATAAATAAATATATATATCCTCTCCAGGTCATTAAATCAGGAAATATATCAAAGCCATCCCATGGTTACATTTTACTTCCATTTTACAATTTCAAAATTATTTGTTTCAGTTACATTAAGTATCAAACCATCAGACATCTTAAAACCGCTTAAAGCAACAAGTTCTTAATACCCCAGCAACAATTTGGAAAACCTCATGTGATACCACAGCCTCCATTTTCTAGGTCAGCTGTTTCTCTGGTGAGTACAAATATCCACTAGAATAAACAAATTTCCCTATCTTTAAGAAATGCCACAAGTACTCTGACAGCACCTGAGCTGTGTGCAAAACTGGTCATGTAGGCTAAAGATCATGAAAGTTTCTCCAAGCCTCTGTGACAAAAATAGCAGATGTTTGGTATCTGAAATCAAAGGGTTGCTATAAAAAGATGCCTCTAAGCCTGTGGAGTATCCTTGTCGTTCATCAGGAGGGTTTATTTTTGGCATGAGCGTTGACACTGCCACTTACAATCAAGGCAGATAGAAAGTTACTGAACCGTGAGCTCCGGGAGCAATGTTGCACAGAGAGCACTGTGACTCTCACGTGAGGAAACCCAGTGAATGTTACTGTCTGAGCACTCTGTATCTTAGAGAAGAAATGATAATTATATAACACAGAACTGTATTGTTCTTGATGAAGTCTTCTAAGATCTGCATTTCCCAGAACAACTCAAAGGCCCTACATGTGGTGACCCTTTCTGTAGGCCAGAAGGGCAAGACGCTGCATTGTTATCAGTCAGCAGGGGTTGTTTAAGTGTCAGAAGACATGTTCATTACCCAGGAGCAGAGTTTGAAGGCTCTCTGCTATCATAGCCTTTTTTGACCCCCATACTTGAACTCTGGTACAGTTGCAGTTTTTTGATAGTTGAAGTAGAAAGAAATGTTTCCAAAAAAAGTTTGTATCTGTCGACTTTTCTGGTCCTCAGTACCATTGTATTTGAGGGCTTTGCAATCTTAGCCTCAAGAACTCCTTCAAATACTTTCAGGCAGCAAACCAAGGCATAGACAAGACAATTATTTGTTCAAGGTCACAGGAGAAGTCTCTGATGGAGCAGGATGTGAAAGCAAGTTTCCGAAGTGTGGCTGTCCTCTGCAGGACTGCCAACTTCTGACAAAGGGTATCCTTTGGTAGAAGTCTTTATTCTGACAGATAGGCTGAGTCAATTTATTTTGCCGGACTTCTGGTGTGCAGTTGTATCCAAATGCTGTCCTCTGGCCAGAACGCGTTGCAAATGGCAAGATGCCATACCAATGTGCTGGGGAAGAAGACATAACACTGAGAGAGCAGCGTGCAGGCTGCCAGCTCAGCCAGCTGTTCTTCCTGGGCACTGCTGTCTGTGGTAAAGTGCATGCTGCCTGACGGTATGTGCCTGGGCAGAAAAGGACTCTTGGTGCCCCTGAGTCTCTAATTTGCACAAGTGTAGTACAAGGTAGGATCTAGGCTGTAGTCCTTTTCTTATTGATTGAAACTAAAGAATCATCAGACTTCAAATTCCAATTTCTCCCTGGGCCTGAGAAAGTTGGGTGGGCCTCAACGCATAGCAAATAGGCAAAAAACAGCTGATAGTGTTGCAGCAAATATTTTGTATTATGTATTAGCTGTATATATTCTGCTTTCAGGATACATAGTTGAATATAATGTTTGCTAAGTTTTGTAATGTAGTTTTATACACATTTTTGGATTCTCAGAGGGATCTGAATCCCCTCATTTATTGGGGCTACATTCAGCTTTTGCAGATGGTCATAAATAACTCTGCTCCCACTCTTCTTTTTTCCCGAAAATAAAGATTTCCCTGCTCACCATTCTTTACAGATCCTCATGAGCATGGCAGATCACATCTTTTTCCATTAGATCCACTGTGATGTGTTATTTAATACATCTTTTCAGGATATATAGTTTGGTCTGGCTTGGAAGCAGATTTTGAAGAGCATCCTGATATTACACAGATTTCCTGGGAGTTCTGTGAAAATCTTCAATGGTTGGTTGAGTTCAATTTCCACCTCACTGTTTCTGGCAACATTCCTACCATGCACAGACACTTTCTACAGGATAGACACTAAGGAAAATGTCAGAAAAATGACAAGAAACAGTGTGTGGGGGACTTCCCTCTTTCCCACAGATTATTAGAAGTAGAGAGCTCTCTGATGATGTCCTTTCTCTCTGCAGGGTTCCGTTTCCATTTAGAGCCACACTTCTATTGGTTCTGTTTCTCTGGATTACACAAAATCTTTTTAAACATTGAAAATATTTGCATCCAGTCCTTGAATATATTACTCTGTGTTTGCCTCCAGCCTCGATGTTATAATCTCTAAGGTTATGTAAAAAGCTCAGTTTTCTTCCTTGTGAAATCACCAAAATATAAATCTTAGTAGTGTGAATACAGTGTGCTTCAAATGTAAAGCAATTCTACCTAAGTTAGTGAATTAAAATAATTCAAAATCAATTTACTCAAAGTAACATTAGACTTCAAATACTTCTGGCAATGAATTTTCTGTTACAGGTTGGTAATACAAATCTCCTTCTGCACAAACACTGAAAAATTTAAATCCATCTAAAACCAATACCATTAATTTGCCCCTGAATTCTTGTAAAACAAAACCCCTGCCAAGTTTCCAGGGAATGTGTTTGATAAGGACTGGGCATCCTTGTGACCTTACTAAATATTCTCCTAGTGTGGGAATATATCTTACACACTGTGCCCAGTAAGAATAGTAACATTGCTAACTTTGTAACAGATAGCTAAAAACAGACTACTTCACACCTTGTGTAAATTATTCCAGTATCTAGTGGATGATGTGCAAAAACTAACGTGCGAGACCGGAGGTTTGATTTAAAAATGAAAGGGTATGAGAAGAGAGAGCTCAAATGATGACTCTCAGGTAATTAAAACTGTCTAATCTGGCTTCTTTCTGACTCTAAAGTTACGCATGAAGGTTTATATTGTGACTCAGCCCATTAATGATGAATAACTGGATAGATGACTGGGGAGCTCACATTGCCTTCTTTCCGTAGTTTGTTGATGGAAAAATAGCACTTCAGGGATTAAAATTTGAGTGACACGAAAAGTATAGGTGATTACACTAAACAAAAATACCACAAAAATGCCCTTCCACATTATGTTGGGGTCTAGAATTATCCTACTTTCTTCTCTCCCCTCTTTTCATTTATTTGATATTTTTAATTGACTGAATCACTGCAGAATCTGATACATAATACAGATGCCTGAATGCTGTGTTAAAAATGGCAACAGCATTATCTGTTTGTTAAGAAGCTTTATTGACCCCCAGTTTCTAAATCAACTACAAAAGGTAGTTTTGAGACCAAACTATTTAATTCTTGTTGTATAAACTCTGCTTTGTAACACATCAAAGACACTTTATAAAATTTTACGGTTAAGCCCAGGTATACTTCTAATTTAACCTATTATTGAAGATAACTTCGTAGACTTTCTCTATAAGTGTATTTTATTGTTAGACTACAGAGTTTACTTCATAACAGAGCTTGGCAATTGTGTAGTAAACTAAAAACATTATTGAAAGAGTACAATTTGTTCTTGGATTGATTAGATAGCCAGCAAACCAGTTAACAGAGTTTGTAGTGAATTTGCTTTCTAAAATAGACATCCAATCAATACATCAATTTTTTAAAATTAGTCAAGATTGTGAAGTCTGACAGAACACACTGGCATGAAAATGGTTATTGTTTATATTTTTGAAAAGTCTTGACCCAAAACTGTTCAGTGAAAACCAGTGATGACTCAGTGATAATAAACTTTATAATAGAATTACGAATCTTCTTTTTTTCTTTCTACAAAACTCAGCCAAGTTTTCAAAATGGCTATTATTGAGTCTGACTTTCGGAAACTTCTGCTTCACACTTTAGGAATTGTACATCATTTGAAAATTCAGAATTAGCTTTGCCAATTAGCTTATTTAAAAGCATATGGGTACTTTAGTTTTACATAAGAGTTGGAGAAAAAGAAATAGATGCAGGTGTTTACAGTGTATTTGCACTGAAAACAGGTATGTTCAGTGATGTGTTTATTTTGCTTTTACATCTGCATGGCTCTCTTGCTCTGTTGCTTTTCTTGAGAATTTAGAAGTTCTTAAGTGTCCCTGAAATGTTTTGTGTCTCAGCTTTATTATTTGGTATTTTCAATATGAAAATTTAAGAAATTTGTAATGTTTGCATCACAAAACAAACGTTAACTGAAAGTTCCTATCTCATTGCTGAATGGATAGCAAGATACTGTATTTAGTCACAACTTTGAGAGGAAATTGACATTAAAGTGTTAGAATCCAGATATTCTTACTCTAAATCATTCACATTCTAAAACTTTCCCTCATATTTTCTAAAATACATACACTCTCAAACTTCAGAAAAAAACTCACTTTTCAATCAAGTGAACTATTTATCTTGGCTTTTCAGGTTTTTTTAATTAAAATGATTTGGCAAAAAAACAAAATGAACTTTAACTACTCTGCATTACTATATGGTGTCTTTCCAAATCTACTTCAGCTTTTCTGTATATATAACTGCAAGATGATCATTCTGCTAAAAATGTGATTTTTTAAATATTGCTTGGTATACTCCATGATACGCAGATACAATTTTTAACTAGAGTCTGCAGTGTTCTGGGAATCCTTGCATAATCTGGGATGTGCTATAAATAGAACATGCACTCACAGTGGAAGGCAAGCATGACTTATTTTGTAACTATACGCTTGCCACAGATCCAGCTTTCATCCAAAGTCAAATTGCTCTTGTCAGGGCTGCCAAGATGTCAGCTAGGCAGAGAAAGGTCTTGCAACATGCAAGGTGACTTTTCAAACTGCAGGGAGCAGGGGAGGAAGGAGGTTTTCCTTCTGCTGAGTTACTGGTTTCAGTCCTTTTCCTAGGATGTTTGTATCTTCAGTTTGAGATATAAACAATGAGATCAGATTGACAGTTCAAGAAGGTCTGCAAGACACTGCCATGAGTTACAGTCTCTACTGGGTCCCTGTTGTTACCAGCAGGTCTACCACTGAAAAGAGCTGAACCTTTGCAACACATAGAGGACTGAGGGCATAGTAAATGAGCAATTGTACCTTCACCCTATTTCTGTGTGCCATTCACAGCTGCTGATTTGACAGGAGAGGTGGTTAGGTCTTCCACACGAAGGAGCCATGTTTAGACTACTACAGCCCTCCTTGCCAGCAGTTCCTAAGAGGAGGTGCAGCTCCCAGCAAGGAGAATTCCATTCCTCTCCAGACTTGTCATCCCTGTGCTGCCAGACCTGGTGGCAAGAACAGGGAGAGGCAACAGCAATGCAAAAACCAGTGCATGAGTCCAGATTTCCATCTGGTTGATTACTTGCTTCTTTACTTTTTATTTTTTTACATTCCAATGTTTGAAGGGCATTTTGGAGGAAGAAGGTGGCTCTTTTTCACTTTCTCAGATCTGTGATCTTATAATGTTTTGTGTCTTTCTTAGATCTGTTCTTTTGAATCTTTCTGAATCCATACGAACTATCTGCTGTTGCTGTCACTATGGAAAGCTCTGAAATACAAATCTGTTTTGTGTCTTTCTACTCACTCTGTCTGTGAAAGTTGATTCCTTCTTCTCATTCTTTTCTGTGAATGCTCCTTGGTCAGGTCATCAAATAACTGCAAAGTCTTCATTCCCAATGAGCTGAAATGAAAAAAAAAATAAATCAGTCTTTCTTATCTAATTTTGCCAAAACTCCATTGCATCAAAAGACCTAATCTTAAACAATACTGAAGTATTAGTCCAATTGGAGGGTAATAGGGAGATGGACAAACAGAAACTCACTCCCATAGTCTGGTTTTCTGAATGTGCCACTGAAATGACTAAATTTTGAAACTAAGGAAAGAGCAGAAGAAGGTCATTTTGTGTTTCTGTCATCCTCACTGCATAAGGTAGTGTTACTTTATAGCTAAACTGTTACTACGAAGCAGCCCCTCTGGATGACTTTAGAGGTTATTGTGAGATCACCACAGCAGAGGGAATCCTTATTACCCTGAAATTTATGTTGCAGCTCCAGTGCACCCCTTTTCTTTCCTGCCAGGAAAATTTTGTGTGGCTGCACCACTTGTCCTGACCATTTCTATTTTTAATAGGCCTCTTGAGTTTACTGGCAGTGGGTATTACTGAAAGCAGACCTTATCCTACTGCACCCTATGCTTGGGTGCATTTGGGCACAGGTCCAACTTGGGAGGGAACATAAGATCTCTTCTTCAAAACTGCTCAGATGTGAGCTAGAGTACAATGGCATTCAGCCACAATGTTAAAAGAGATGTATAAACTGCAAAAATATGTTTGTAAACAGTTTCCAGACACATGGTTGCAACTGGGAGGAATTTTGTTATTTTTCGAAGTGCACTGTTGTTTTGATCACATGCAAAGAGAATGAGCCACCAGTTCCAAATGAGTCCTGTAAAAATCCCACCTCTAGAAAGAGCTAAGATACTCAGAAGGAGTCATTAGAGTAAAAGAGATGTAAAAGTTTGCCTCTCAAGTGAGTATGATTTACAGTTTTTGAAAATAAATCAAATAAATATTTCACTGCTTTGAAGGTTTGGAAGCCCCAAGAAACATTTGTAGAGCCATTATTAGCACTGGCCAAATGTACTGAGCCTTTCAGTCTGAACCGTCAACACTGTTCTTTAAGTCTAGTCGGTTCAAATCAGAAAATGATAGTGATGTTGCATTATCCCAATTTGTGTGGTCATAACGTTAGCATAAAATATACTCTCAAACAAGCTATGTTATTGGAACCTTTTCTTATTATTTTCTTACTAATTCTAGTAATTTTCTGCCATTTGCACTAAAAAAAAACAACAGATGGGGACTCTAGTCTCAGAAACTTTTATTCTTTTTGCTTTTAGTAAGTGACTAGGCAGATTACTCTGTTTATTACTCATTGGTATAATGCTTTGAATTTGATCCAAAGGAACAAGGAATAAAAATGTCAGGTATATTAAAACAGAATTTGGGGATTCAGCTGAGCTTAGAAAAGAGAAATACCTAAATCACTGAGGGGGTCTTTAACATTTTCAGTTCCCTTGGACCTTCTAAAACCTCATTTATGGGCATAGCACTTCACAGAGCTGGACCTTCCCAGTCTATCTTCTCTGATGAACTCATGCTTTTTCAGAAGTCTCACAGTCCCTTTGAGTGTCAGAAAAATATTCCCCACAGTACAAAAAAGGCAGGCTGAGTTACTGAGAAAGGAAATTCACTGGTTGTGTGCTGAATATGTCTAACAGTAAACCTCAGCTGCCTAGACGTCCATTCTACCTGCAAGATAAACCTGTAACAAGATTGGAAAGGCTTGTGAGACCCCCTGGCATAGCACATATTGCATTGAATCACATAAGGAAAAACAATTTCCTGTGAGGCTGAAGAGGGAGAAATGTGACATTAATGTGCAGTTTGGGTCATTCAGGGGATTAGTTCAAATATGGCATAAAACTATTAAACTCTAAGAAGAGATAATAACAAAGTCTGTTTCAATTTATGAAAGTAAGTTACTAGGTAGAACATAAATGCTAATTGTAAGAAGCATTTTTGAGGAGTCCAGTTAAAATAGCAGATAACAGTCACTTACTTCTTTGAGGCTTGCTAGTGTCTGGCACTATTCAGTTTTTATATCTAACCACACATTTTCTGGGGATTTCTAATCAGTTTTCCACCAATATCCAGGAAAGGTAAAAAAGTAAAAAGAAAACATTACCTGGATCCAGAAAATCTTCACCAGGCCTTCCCACGGTACACACTGAACTTTTCCCTTCATCTGTCTTTTGTCAGTGCCTCTGGAAAACCTACAGACAGCAGAAACATCTTACACCCTGGAGGTCAATGGCTCTGGAATTTGTTAGACAAGATGGTAAAAAATGCTCTCTTTGAGGACACTGACTTCAATCACTGGATATTCTCAGGCAAGAAGGAAAGGAATGAGGCTATTGCTCCTCTCCCGGATTTGCCTTCTGAGAGAAGGAAGAATAAGCTTGAAGTCCCAGGAGGACTTCACTGAACTCAGAGAAGTTATAATCACAGCAGATTTGGTCCACTGAGAATATTGTCTCCATTATCAAATACCCAATCAATCAATCAATCAATAAAATGGTAAGAAATACTCTCTTTGCCTGCTTCCTGTGTTCTGTGCCCACTCCCCTCGTTTTTCCTTCTCTTCACAGAAACCCTTTGGTTACTTATTTTCTGTTTATTTATTTAGAGCTCCATGCTGAAGCAGTGCCTTACTTTCTGATAGTACAAAAGACTTATGCTTACAGGTTATTGGTATAAACATTGCTAACTTCTGAAATACAGCCCCAGATTTATTCTGGGAAAGCACATTTCTTTAAGGCTTACAGTAATTTTCTTTACAGCTTAGCTTCTTATGAAAATGAGATTTACACTATCATGTTTTAGCAATAACATAGTCCTGTCTACCTGAAGATGTTTTATACACATGGGATCAATGTAGCTAAATTTGACAAAAAAATATGCAAGTCCAATAAATAATTAAGTTTCAATAAAACTGAAGAGAAATCTGCCCTAGTGCCATCACTGAGGGAAGCAGAGGTACAAGCTGAGTGTCACACGCTCCCTTTAGCAGAGGCCAGCTAGCCAATCTACAGGCCAGTGCTGTCTGAGGATATTTTAGAGGACATGGAGAGAGCAACTGTGTTGATACAATGGTGTAGGTGAGCACTTATGGAGATAAAGAGTACAAATTGATAGAAAGCAGGCCTCTCATTATTTCCACTGCTCACAGAACTTGTCTTCCAGCAGCAGAGTCTTTTGAAGTCTGGAGACCTGCAAAGATGCTGGAATTCTTCCAAAGTGTTATGCTTTGACTCTTAGCAATAAACAAATTTTGTAAGGCAATAAAATGAAAAGCTGCTTTTGAAAATTTGACTCTGAAGTTTATCCTTAGTAATTCAGTTTTTACTTCAGCAAGGTGCATACATATATCCTGAAGTATATACTAGTAGTAAACAATTGTTTAAATATCTTGTTGAATTACATCCAAATACCATAAAAAGGTGCATGTAATATTTTTCACTGCAGAATAATTAATTTCCTGAATTACTATAATCTTGATTCAAGTAGCTTTACAGTAATATTTTTTTAACATCTTGCTGGAAAACCTGAAGTGCTTATAAACTCATATAAACCTGTATCCTTGACAGAAGCCAATATCTTGGCCTGACTTACAGTAGCGTATGGCTGACAACAGGCTGATATCTAACTAAAACATATTTTTTCCATTTTATCATGTATATTATTTTACAAAGAAGGTCAGTCAGCTGCTGTAACCACAAGAGAGATTTCCCACATGAAGCAGGACTGGGCACTAAAAATTCATTAGTGCTAAAAGAGACCAGGGTTAATCAGTGTTATTGAAACCAAGTCTCTCTTTTGAATGTTGTTATACCCAGCTTTGGAAGTTTTCATCACATTTATTGTACATTGAGACTTTTTTGTATTTTGTTGAGTGTCTTTTGCAATGGTGACAGCAGATTGCCTGTGTTATTTATCAGTTCTGGTTGTGCTCAGATTGTAGTTCATTCAGGTTGTATTTGTAATGGGGCCCAAGCCACAGTGAATTTTTTATTTCACTCTATGAACCATGACTGCTAGGAAGCTATTGTTTTTTTCAGAATTATTGCTTGGCTAGTATTTACAAAGAAGGGCCAGATCCTTCATTAGTAGCACAGTATTTCCTCCAGTTGCCTGTGCTTAGACCACGAACAACCATTTTATTTGATATTTCAGAAAAAGAATTTGGGGATTAACAGAAATCTGTAATCCACCCAAAAAGTCAAAGACAAAATCCTACGCATTTTAACAGTCTTGATTTGTATATTGCTTTTTCTCATGGACCCTTATTTGACTTTTATATAATCTGCTGTTATAATTTTGGAGGGGAAGAGCGTGTGGAAACTGGCTAGGTACATGAACCTATCAATGATATTTGTAACGTGCCTGTGTACTGTCACGTAGCAGAAGGCAGCTATGAAGTAGGTATCGCAAACTGCGAGCAGAAGGGTAGCAATCGCTTGCTTTTGCATGCGTATGAGTTTCAGACAAGGTGAGAGTCATTGGGCAGCTTGATGCACACAGAAAAAGGTTTTGTGATTGACCTAATCAATTGCCTACAAATTTAAGACTGCATATTACTTAGAAATATTAATATTCCAGTATTATACAGAGAACATAGAAATACAAGGAGATATAAAGATAATTTGCCAGCTTTGACTTCAGGGAAAAACTCTGCCACTTGAGGCTTGATCTGTTTATGAGATTATGAGTTCAAGGAGAATCAATTTCAAGTAAACTTACACAATATAAATAAGCATGTTGCAGTGTATTCCTTCTCACCTGAATAACAAGGGTTTATTGCCTTAAAACATTTATACAGCTTGCTCTTTGCATCTGTTTAAACTCCACGACATATTTATGTCCAAGTATTTTAATACACAGCTCTACTGAGTTTATATTCACTTTGTTGCATTATGAAAGGTAATTTATGTTTTGTAAAATCAATATATTGGATAATTCTTATCCATTGTCCTGAAATTACATAAATAGAGATTGATACTGAAAGATAATACATTTTATATAAAGCCTTTAAGAAGAGAATTTGTCTTCAACAGAACATTAAATGTTAAGGAATGGTAGGATGGGTGAAACTTAGTAGTTTACAACAGCACTGAAATCAGATGCAAAAATTGTCTGGAGGGAGGTTGGAAATTGCTTTCAATGTTTCTTGTAGAAGTATAGAGATAGTGCTCATTGACCATGGCAGATCTATGCTTTTCTTTCCAGGGTGGTCCAACAACACCATCGAGACAAAACTTACTGACCATGCCAACAATCAGCCCACTAGCACGACTGTCACACACCCTCAGAATCACACAGGGACACTACTTACTCAAGTATGCCCAGCAGCTTGACAAGGCTGGTAGGCTGCCTGGTGTGCCTGGGCTGGCTGCCTGTGGCCTGCCTGCCAGCTCGGCCCTGCAGCAGTGTGCAG
>VZTO01006850.1:4483-25552 GCA_013400615.1 Syrrhaptes paradoxus
ATGAAAAGAAGCATTAGCAGCAGGTCGAAGGAAGTGATTCTCCCACTCTGCTCTGCTCTCGTGAGACCCCACCTGGAGTACTGTGTCCAGCTCTGGGGTCCTCAACATAAGAAGGACAGGCGGAGAGAATTGGCATTGTTCAGCCTGGAGAAGAGAAGGCTCCAAGGAGACCTTATAGCAGCCTTCCAGTACCCAAAGGGGGCCTAAAGGAGAGATGGGGAGGCACTCTTAATCAGAGAGTGTAGTGACAGGCCAAGGGGTAACAGTTTTAAACTGAGAGTAGATTTAGATTAGACATTAGGAAGAAATTTTTTACTGTGAGGCTCGTGAGACACTGGAACAACTTGCCCAGAGAAGTTGTGGATGCCCCATCCCCGGAGGTGTCCAAGGTCAGGTTGGATGAGGCTTTGAGCAACCTGGTCTAGTGGAGGGTGTCCCTGCCCATGGCAAGGGTTCGGAACTAGATGATCTTTAAGGTCCTTTCCAACCCAAGCCATTCTATGATTCTATGATTTTCATGAATAAGTGCATCTGGCCATTAGGTCATTGTTTGAAAACCTGCAGCCAAATCTGCAGACAAACCGGAGAGAAAACTGAAAACTGCTAAAATGTATTAAATGGTCCTAATCAGCTATGTATTGGGCTGTCTACATGGTTTCCCTCTTTTTCCTAATGCGAATATGAAAACACTTAGAGGACTTATTGATCCCCAATACTTAACTGTTAGGTCATATGAATAGCAAATGAAAAATGATATAAAATATGCAAAATAATAGTACATTAGCCTAAACAACACTAATAAATTGCAAAGCTTAGCATGAAATTGAAAATCACTAATGGAGCACTGTGCAGTTTGTTGAAGCAATGAGCAGTCAAAGAATCATACATAATGTAACAGTACACCACAGGTTCATGGAAGACAATTGAAACTTATTTTTTATGGACAAGAGGAACTGATCTTTAAAGAGGTTCCTAAGGAGATTCCACTTAGCCCTAACAGCATCTTGGGAGTGAGTTCTGGTCTATCCCTTGCATGAAATACATATTTATGAAATTCCAGAAAAGACTGATTTAAATTACATTAGGTTATGGTTTACAAACTTAAGCCAGAAGAGGTAAAAATACTGGACATGTGGAAATAATACCTGAAACTGGTATTGAATTTGATAGTTATGACAGTCTTGCAGGTTCCACTGAAAGACAGGTCATATGTAATGAGTTCCACTTCTTAAAATTCTTGGGAGTTACAAACATGTAAAGCTACAAACACAAAATATTAATACCTTTCAAAATCAGAATATGATACACGATGTTCTATTTTCTCAAGGCCAGATACATGAAAAAAACAATTTATGTTTAATGTAGTTGATATCAAACACACTGTCAGGAAAAGTTCTCATATTTGTGAACATTTGTAGGGAAATTTATAATTAATATCACATTAATTTTTTCTTTTAGCAGTATTTTCCCAATGAAATTTTAAATTTTAAGTTGTCATTCAATCTAATTCCACAAGGGTTTGTGTAATTTAGTGTAGCATAAGATCTGAAGTATTTTAAGAACACTAAAATTAAGAACTGAAAAGACAAAAGTGAAAATCTGTTATTATAAGAGATCACATGCGAAAAATATTTTCCTCTCCTAAAAGGTACTTAGCAAGTAACTGTTCGCTTTCCTTTCATGTTTTAAGCAGCCAACATTTTTCTTGATGAGCATTATTTTTTTTTTCCCCAATTGATTTCAACTCAGTATAAGAATATATGCCTATTTTATGCTGTTGTTGTGCACTCGGTGGTTGTGTAGGCCCAAACTCTGGCCTCACCAGCATAAATGTCTTACTTTTTGAAACTGAAAAAATCTGAAGAAACCTTATGTATGTGTAAAATGGGAAGGTGGCACAGATGGGTCTTTTGTTTGTTAAAATGTAAAGTATTGAATCATGTGGGCTTTTTGTATTACTTAAGTTTTGTGGATAGATTGATACTACTTATGCCGAGTCATATAGTTAATAAACCTAAAGCCACAATTAATTCAGTAGCAAGGAGGTGGCCAAAGGGCAGCAGTTCACGTGTTCACTGTGCAAATGATATTGTAGATTTGGGATACTGAGATATCTGAGGTGCTGTTTAAAAATGTAACAAAGACAAAGCTGTATGATAGAAACTCCATCGTCCCGGGGCATCCACTGATGTAAAGGTGAGCTGACTGATGGAACACAGGGTCATTGCCGTGGGATATTGTTTGATTGCTCTTAAAGTTGAAAATGCCATATCCGAAGTACTACCTGGAGGTAACAGCCCCAAATTTATATGGATACCCTTTCTTTTTCTTCTGAACAACCTAGAGGTACCTCACTGGAGATTTACTGTATTAAAGTTTTATAGTAAAACTCAGCAAGTAGCTTGTAACTTCAGGGAAGCAAAAGAAGAACTACCACATTGTGGCCATACCCCTGTTAAAGACATAGGCTCCAACTCAAAAAAGATTTGTCATCACAATAATTCAGGTAAAGATGATTATTTAGACCATTGGTATTGCCAAAATGAGATATAGGATGAGCAATTTACAGTTTTGGGCATGAAATACAGATAAAATACCTAAACAATCTATACATCAAAAAGTGTGGTAATCATTTAACTTAGATATTATACAAGTTCAGTGTCTGCTTTGTCCAGTGCTGACCTAACAAAATAAACTGATTTTTTATAATCTAACTGTAAGTGGCATCATGGTCCTCAAACTGCAGAATATCAGAACTGCACTGTCAGATGTCCATTAATCTACTCAGCAGCAAGACAATTTTTTTTAAACCTCTCTGATTCATATTTTTAGCTGATCCAATTCTTTTCACAACCTAAGCTTTCTTTTTTTTTAATTTTTATTTTTTTTTTTTTCTTTCTGGAGGTCATTAAAGCACAGTTTCACAATTTCTTTGTCTCCTAGCCTTTCCATCAAACAACTATGAAGTGATGAAAAGTATCCCTTTTCTGTAGCATTCCTGTCTGATGCTAGTGTTCACCTATTCATCCTGTGGGATGAACTTCCTGTCATATTGTGCTATAATACAAGTGTAACAAGGATGCAAACATTTTCAGAAGAGGCTACATCAGAAACTGGCACCTTAGCTAATGAGATTTGAAAGAAAAAAACCTCTCCCTAGACCTATGAAAAATAATGTATTCCCTATTCCTCTCATCAAGTAAATAAACAAATACACAAAAATGAGAGAGCCGACACTGAGACTGGAATGTAGCAGTTGGAAAGTAAAAGTGAGTGGGATGACACTGGCTTGGGGGGACTGATATACTGGAATTAGAAACTGAGGAGTCAAAGTGATACAGGGAGTCCAGGATGATGCATGGTTGGTTGTATGGAATGACACTGGGGGAGGAAAAAACAGAGCAGTACTGGCATGGTATTAATTGTTTCACCATGAGAAATCCTATCTGTGTGCACTAAGCAGAGGAGTGAGTTAGCAGTAATTTGACATGGCTGCTGTCATCCTTTTCCTCTGTCACAACCCACTAGAAGGAAAAGTAAAGTGACAACCAGCAGGGCTGAGAATGTGGCCTGACTGAATGAACTGCATTACTCAGAAAGAGCATGCACCCTCCAGAAGCAGTGTTGAAGCCGCCACCACCACTGGAGGCATGTCTGTGCCTATGTCTTAAATCTTCAGGGAGTATTGAGAATCTGTGGTTGGACTGCACCAGCGCTGCAAGTCTCGGTATTTAGGAATGCTGATGTACATCTACTTTTTAAATATTCTGATCTGATTCTGACTTATTTAAAATACAAATGAGGCAGGCTAAACTACAGATAACCCAGATTTTCCAACTCATTGCAGCTCCCTCCCACAAACATGACAAGTGGCAATCAGTAGGTATAACATTACTAGACCAATAAAAAGACACAAAATGCTGGAAATAGTTTTTCTTAAATTGCAAATTAAAATATGTAAAAACAAGGACCACAGCCTGTCTTCAAAAGAAGTGCATTGGAATCCATCCAGTTCATCAACAGCATTTAAAAACCATCATTTACCTCCCAGATATGAGCAAAAATAAAATTCTGATCCAGCAATGTCCTTAGTCTTCTAGAAAAGTCTGCACTCTCAATAGCTTAGCTGTGAGAGAGGGGGATGATTTAATGGGAAGAGCATGCTCACTAAACTCTGCAATGTAACTCAGAATGTCTGCAATAGCAAAGGAGTAGAAAACTGGAAGACCTGTGAGCCTTAGGATAAGAGGTAAACACCAAAGGCACAGTAAGGTCACACATGCATCACTTTGTGTTTTCTGCATATTTTAGTACAATTTCATGACCCACTGAAAATATCCAATACCAGCCACTAAATATCAAATTTTGCTACTTAGTCATCTCTTATTTTTCTTTTTTTTGTTCTCCTCCCAGTATGTTTTCATCATAAAGACACGACTTACTGGTTAGGGATAATAGTTACTGGTTTGGGATAGATCTGAATATCTGATAGTGGAATAAATCTGGCAAGTAAAGTTGGAAAATTAAATTAAATTAAAAAAAATTAAATCTAAGTATAGAACTCAATTTGTTGTTTATGGAGGACAGGAATCCTGAGGCTATTTTAAATGTGAAAGTTTCCTTCCTTCCTTCATCCCTCCCCCTCTGTTTTTGATGAAAATTGTTAGGTTCCACCAATGAAAATAATTGCTACATATGAAAAATCTCACTCCTGTGTATCTGCTTTGTTTATTCACTCAGTAATGGTGTTACACAAACCTACTGATATGATGATACAATCCCCTGCTTAATGAAAGAGAGATCCCCAAATCAGTGTCACATTTTAGTATGTAAGATGTTCTGCTGTAGCTGCAAGTGTAGAGAGAGTAGTACAAGTCTTTTATTTCACATATTAATATACGTAGCTTCAATAAGAATATGCTATAGTATTTTATGCTCAGAAGGGCACTTGACCACTGGGAAAGCTCAGAAGATGATGCATATAGATAAAAATATTATCCTTTTGAGAACTCTTGAGAATATTTACCTGCTACACCCAAACATACGGTGATTAAGTATGACAAATCATACTTCTAATAGACTTCTTTTTCTTTTTGCAACCTATTTTGCTCCTGTGAAAGGCACTAACTGGACAGCCCTCAAACCCTGAGCCTTCCGTTGTTCATGTTAGAAAAAAGCTACCCCAATTTCCCCCCAGCGTATATAATTGCTGCCATTGAACTACTCTTTGTGATGGTAAGACAACAGCATAGTCTGTATATCCCATTCAGTGCTCACTGTTGCTACCAATAGTGCAAACTAGAGTGCCAATTGCAGCATTAGCTTTTGTGGATATAACAGCCTGTCAATTAGGAAGTGAATTAACCAGTAATGTAATCACATAATAACTCAGTCCCTCCAAACTGAGCTATTTTCAAACTGGCAAATCAGAGGTGATCTCTCTTGTTTCTAGAGCTGTGTGCCATAAAGATGTCCCACATTTGTTCATTTGATCATGCCTTTGTACGTTACTGCAACATTAAAACAGAATATATATTCAGATCTTGTTATTCTTTTTACCATTTCACTGGTGTGACATTGATAGCTGCAAGTAATGAACAAACACAATACACAGTAAGGGCAACAATCAAGACATCACTTTTCTTCATTAAAAATTCTTGGCAATAGATTATTAAACCTGCCAGTTTCAGATGGTTATAAAATACAGAGAACATGTATGAAGATAACATCTTTAAACTTGCGCCAAGCAACCTGGAACTGATTGTTTTGGTTATTAGAAGCAGCTGACTTTGACCATCCTTAAGAGTAGTTTTTCCATGGTATGCCAGAGCCACATTGTTGCCAGAACTACTGCAATCATCATGACACTAATGACTATGCTGAAACCTAAATGTGTGAAATTAAGCCACTAACAACTGTAAATACACCCAGCAATGAAGGCAATGAAAGGTCATTGCATTGTATACAACTCAATTCATAGAAATGTAGCGAGGATGTTGTAGTCAGATGACACATGGTCAGAAGATGTGCATCGTGTCTGTATTCTGGCTTCTTTGGTGATTTAATGAAGAATGTATTATCATAATAAAGTGTCATACTAAATGTTCACTATCTCTCAAGTTATTATACTCTATGAAAAAAAAACATACTATTTTCTACTTGCAATCAATCTACTGAACTAATTCACTCTTGTAAGGAACAGTGGAATTACAGTTTGGTAAATCAACCCAGTACAACAAGTGTACATATATTTATATGTAAATTTAATCCACTTGGATCCTCATACACAATCAGAACAGGATATGCTACTAAGCTTATAAAGAATGAGGACTGAATTATTATTTTCATATAAAATACATATGCCAGAAAAAGTGTACAAATGCTGCAGTTCTGGTTGAAACTTCTTTTTGCAATAATTTATTTTTAATCAAATGTCGTGGTCCATGAAACCACAGGTACAGTTTCCTAAACACCTGGTAGGCTGAGGCAGGGAACTGGGAGGGTTTCACTTACCACTTAGGGTCACGGGCAAGAGACCGACAGGACTCGTGGAGAACAGTAGAACAGCTGAATTTATTAACTATTTACAACAAGAAGCAGGGTATTGAAAGAGAGAAACTGCGTCTTACACAAAAGCACTTCTCCTCCACCCCTCCCTTNCTGGGAAGAAGGGCTCCTGGATGAGCCATGGCGGGGGCTGGGCTACAGCATCTTGTTCGCAGAAGCCCAGCAGGCGGTTGGGGGGAAAAATGCCTGGCTCCCAGAGCTGTGCCACTCCCACAGCCGTGCTGCGTGGCACCTCTCCCAACCCTGTGGTGCTTCCCCCCATTGCGCCAAAAGAAGGGGCGGGGGGGTGGTCCTTCCTCAATATATTATAGCAGAGGTGCGATTGGCTGATCCTGGCTTCGGGCCTGGCTTGGGGCGGGTCCATCCTGAGTGGGACCCTGCCTTCCAAGCAGTTTCTTACAAAAAACTCCCTTCCCCCACCCTGTTACCAAATCCTTGGAGGGGGGCTGGGGGTAGCTCCTTAAGAGCCAACACTTTAACCCCTTCCTCACCACCAGACAACCCATAACAGCAAATAACTTATAAGTTAACTTGTAACTTACAGTAATGCAGCTACCCAGAGAAGTGTTAGTCCAGTCTTCCATGATACATATCTTCAACAAATATTCTTCCAGATAAGGGTATGTATGAAAAAGAACAGGAGACACTATAGCCTTGATATCTGTGTGGACTAAGAAGTGTCTGAAGAAGCAAGCAAGGCTGTGACTTCCTCCACCCCTGATGTACAAATTAGCAGCTAGGTGCTAGTATGAAGAGAGCACATGAAAGCAGGTTCTGTGTTGTATAGGCCATAGTACCTTAGGGGTTCCAGAAAAAAGGGAAGTTTAGGAAAAAGAAGTGAGACACCTCTCATGATGATTTCTTATTACTCCGTGTATAAATTTCCTGAAGAGAAGCAAACATCTTTAAATGGAAGGTATTTTAGAGGGGTTATAGCAAAAGGCTAAGACATGGAACTGACTAAATCCTATAAACAAAGAAAATAAAAACAATGTTATTGACATTCTGTGACTCTTGCTTGAGTGGACAGTAGCACCTCATCCAACCTCCACTAGAATCAAGGAGGCTGGTTGCAGGATAAGGTATTACACTACATTGAGGAAGAGGATTTTTTTCCAATGAGATTATGCTACATCACCTGAGACATTTAATAACTAGACTAGACTAAACACTTAAGGCATATTATGGAATTTTGCTGTAGCAGAAAGAAGACAATGTAATACAATTTTTCCACCATGATTTACTATGCATAATGCAAAGCTTTAGTGCATTACGTGTAAATATTAGCAGCTCAAGCTGATAGATTTATGGAGAGGAATTAATTTAAATGATGGCTTGAATCATATTGCCCTTGTTTTGTGAGAGACTACATATGTCATCCACCAGGCAATGAAAAAGGATGTTGAATAAATTTAACTCACAAGAAGTAGCTCAGAGGAAGCCCTTCTTTTCTTAGATGATTTATGTTGTAACTATCAAGGGGTATATACACTGCCTATGTTCTATCTGTTTATCTGTCTTCTTTCTACCTATCTATAAGCAGAAGCTTTGATCAAAACAGAGTGAAGAACAAATGTTTTATTAAATACTTTATTTTATAATATGGTTTCTCCTTGCATCATTTGTGAGTTGTGGCCCCAGTTTCTATGTAACTGTCATCTAAGCCAATTATATTATATTAACTATAACAGACCTTTGTGCTGAGGATCTCCAGATCTGACTGAGAATTAATTTGATTAGAACAAGATGGTTATTTTAATTCATGTTTACACTTTTTAAAAACAGCAGAGTCATACTGTCATACTAAAGAACTAACCTAATCTTTGCTCCTGTATTACTGAAGAGAGATGTAGATAGTTCTCAGTAGGACTTAATTGAGGCAATACTGGTCTCGTTGCAATACCTTTATTTTAAAATGTCTTGATATATCAGTTTTCAAAATGCATCATTTTTGAAAAACAGACAAAAGCTATCAGTTTAAAAGCCTTTGATTAATCTGAACACAATCAAGGGCATGTGCGATAGCTGCCATTTAGTTCAGCCAAAGCAATCCATGCCTACTGTAATAAACCCATCAAACTGTCATAGAGTCAAGCTGTGAGAGAAAGACTATGGTGATTACATGCAATAGTTTCCTTCAGTGGTTTTATAATTTCAATTTTTGTAACATTTCAAGATTTTTGATACTTATAGTAGCAATCCTTTAGCACTGAATATTTTCCCTGGGAGTTACTATCAACAGCTTAGCCTATTGTTTTTTTTTCCCCATCATTGCATCAAGCATATAAGCTCATCAGAGAAGAAATATTGTGATTACAGTCATACATAAATTATTTTAAGAGATTCAGTCAATCAAAACAGATATTTAAGTACCTATTTTCTTTGATATGCGCATATAACTCCCATTAAAAGGACATAGTCACGGTTGAGAAGCCTGAAATTGAACTTATACCTAAAATTAAAATTACATTTTTTCCTTCACCATGAAAGCCTTCTGTCCTTCAGCAATGACCCCCTGGACAACAAAAAAATGAGACCTAGTACACATATCCTGAGATGCAAGACACACAATGAAAAATATGATGTGGTCATTATGATGATCAGGAAGCATAGAGAACGACACCCAAGATTAAGGAAATTTAAGACAAACTATTTATATTGTCCTTTCAAAACCAATGCATTATTTCTGAGAATCTTTCAGGCAGATGGAATGTTGGAACCTCAAGGTGTGTTTTCCTCTCCACAAATACATTTTATGCAGCACAAACGCTTTTGAGAACTTCATCATCACACTGAAAAGTGTATACAGCATAGCAAGGGACGGAGGGGCACAACTTAGTGATTCTCTGCTCTACAAAGCTCCTGGTTTAGCTGTATGTTTAAACAAAAGACACTGTCTCAGATTTCATAGCAATAAAAAGACAGTAAGGCTGAGAGAGTTTATGAGCTTTGCCCAGACTGCATCTTGCTAGGATTATTATTCAGCTAACTAATACTTGGTATCTCAGCCTTGAACAACAGAGACTAAGCTAGACCACTGATCTATGTCCTTGGCATTAGCACATCTAGGTAGACTTTAAAATGCTAGATTCCTTTTTCACCAGGCACCACTCCCTTCCTACCTTTAATATGGTGTACTAGGACAGTATCTATGTGGTATATAGTAAGGTCTATAAACAGATACTCAGGAAAAAAAAGCAAAATTTTTTGCTGATGTGAAGTTTTTTCACAGAAGAAGATATTTTCTGATGAAAGGGAGGGGGAAAAAAAAATTTAAAAAATAGGGCTGAGTGGCCCTAAAATGGTTGGACTATGGCTTGCTAGGATGTAAACAAGACACTCAGCTGCAGCTGACCTTTTCATTCTGTTGAACACTCGTGCTGGTGAGGGTTACGGTAGAAGGACATCTTACAAAATGGGAAGAGCAGATAAAAACCACTTATAAGTATTACTGCAAGTAAGGACAGTTATACTCATCAGACACTTCAGTACCAATTTAATTCTATTGGTTTCAACCACAATGAAAAATAGTTGCAGACAAAGAAGGCTGTTTTTCCAAATGCAGTTCTGGGTGGGTCAGGGTAGGGATGGTAGGAGAACCTGCTGTGTCTCAAAAGGTCAGACATGTATGACTGTAGAAAAGAGAAGGAGCATAAGCCAAACCCACCACTTTCAGATCTTTCATAATAGAGCAGTGGTATTAGTTAATGAAAGCAGTAACTTCTCAGAATCATATAACATTACCATGCAACCAACAATTAGCTGAAAAAGTAGCAAGTGCCATATGAATGTCACTAGCACTGTGAGAAATGGCGAGATAGAAGTGAGAATGCAATACACATGTCCAAGTACTTCCATGTAAGCAGGTTTAGTAATTTCCGTATCTGAATCATCTGCCTTCTTCTGGTCCTTGATAAATACTACATTAGAGCCTTGTTTTGCTTAGAGCATACCTTTCTCTTTTTTTTTTTTTTTTTTTTTTTTTTTTTTTTTTTTTTTTTTTTTTTTTTTATTTTTTTTTTTTTTTTTTTTTTTTTGCACTTGCTATTGTTTTCCTTGTTTATAAAAGCATAACCAGGGTATGACATTTCTACTAGGACTCAGAAATATTTGTGAAACATTAGCAAAAGAATCTGTAAGTGAATTCCTTTTGTGTGGGATGAAGAATGTGATAAAGAGCTCCTTAAAAATATGCTTTAAATTGACCTTTGAATCTTGTTCAAGTTTCTGTCTTGTATTTTTAACTTGTGATAACTGTTTTCTCTTTTTCTATTTATCAGCTTTCCTAAGGGTTTCATGCTTTCAAAACATTAATCTCTGATTCTGTTATTGCTGTGATCATTCTGCAGAGTGTCATTACACAATATTGTTTAACATTTACATTGATAGAAGAAAAACACACTATGTAATAATTTAAAGATGACTACTTAGAATTTGCATATTCTTTCTCTTCCCTTTCGCATTTTCCATTGTATTCTATTTTAGTGATGATTTACAATCAGCTCTGTCTTTGGAAACATCTCCTTCTACTAATTAATGTAAAAAATTAAAATACTGACTTTATTTACCAAAGGACTAATAAAATAACAAAGGGCTGATGTCTGGGTCCTTTTATTATCTGGCAAACAAGCTTTAATGAGAAGAATTCTGCATAATATACATTTTTTATAGTTTCTTAACATTTTAAAGCAATTACACTCAAGACTTGCTCAGTATGAAAACATTTACTTTAAACTATCTAACAAAATCAGAATTCAAGGGGAAGAAATGAAAAAAACAGAACGTTACCTGATTTTTACCACATTATATGAGTATGATTTAATAAAGTTAGTTTCCCACTTTGAGTTCCGATCAACATGTAAATAACTTTTTCAACAATGCAGCTATTTTAGTTCTCATTGCTATTCATTCAGTATAAACATTTTTAACGTCCTCAAAATTCTGAAAAAAAGCATCCCCCTTATATATTCTTCAAATAAATAAGCATCACTTAATATTTATTGAAAATATGTAGCTGTAGATATCCTTTACATATAAGTGTTCTTATTAACTATATTAACGATATTTTAAAAACTGACCAACATAAGATTTTACCAATTTTTCAGTTCTCAATACAGATATTCTGGAATCTTTAAGTACTTAAAAAAAAGACTAATTGGCATAACATATTCATACATTCTATATGTAACTAACTAATAATAGTAATAATATACAATATTTTTTATATAAAGTTCTGTAGAACTGGCTTTGGTAAGATTGTAACAGTTTGGAGTTTTCATTTCTTCGTACACTGAAATGGCAAAGATTAATTAAAATTCTAGTATTTGAAAATGCTAAAATATCTGAAAGAACATATATGTCCTTAGAACAGCCTTTCAGTCTAGCAATGACTTTAGTCTAGCAGTTTCCTTCTGTTCTAGGCTTTGACAAAAAAGCACAGTGGCACGAGTTTAACACAGCTAAAGAATATAATGCATTTTTTGTTTCTGTTCAGTGTCTGTTTGTGTGTGTACATATATTTTATAAGTGTAGTATTTTGTATGTGACTGTAAGTAAAATACGTATTCTATTACTGTCTCATGTAAATTGTTTTTTAAACCCCACTTTTTCAGGAACACCCAGTACAAGGAATTTTCAAACAGTGATTTGAAAAAAAATCTGTCATATACAAATATGCTAAATTCTATTTACAGAGTATGTGCTGATGTCAAGAAATCCCTTCCAGTTTGATATCACCACTTCACACATTTATATGGTTCACACACTGGTTTGTTGTAGTGAGTTTCTGCACTACCTGCTCTGAAATTCCCAACAGAAATTCATGTTGGAAAATTTGAAGTGCAAGTCTCCTTAACACTCCTTAATCATTCAACTTTGCTCTAAGCAAGTGAAAACAGGGTGCATTTTACCAAATCATATATGTCAAATTCTTAAAAGGAGGCACTCGGCTCTTCATACTATACATGTGGATGGCTGCCAGCAAGGAAAAGCAGTGAAGGGTGAGGCCCCTGGTCACAGAGGAAGGGAGTTGGTAGCATGCAGACACTTTTAATTCTCAGACAAATATTCAATTTCATATAATAGGTGTATGTAATACATTTTTTAAACTATAACAGAAAAAAATTAATGGATGCCACATTGCAGGGAAAACAAAATTATTCACCAAAACCAAATTACTTCCTCCAGATGATTTGCAGGTGATTGATACAGCTTCCAAACTGACTGGGAGGCCTATCCATTTCATATTTGCTTGAGATATGCCAGGAATGGACAGCATGAGAGTACTGAATAGCACGAGCGTTTTGTAGAGTATCTTCCTTTCCCTTCACTAGAATCATAGAATCATAGAATGGTTTGGGTTGGAAGGGACCTTAAAGATCATCCTGTTCCAATCCCCCTGCCATGGGCAGGAACACCCTCCACTAGACCAGCTTGCTCAAAGCCTCATCCAGCCTGGCCTTGAACACCTCCAGGGATGGGGCATCCACAGCCTCCCTGGGCAACCTGTTCCAGTGCCTCACCACTCTCATAGTGAAAAATTTCTTCCTAATGTCTAGTCTAAATTTACCCTCTTTTAGCTTATACCCGTTACCCCTTGTCCTCTCACTACACTCCCTGATAAAGAGTGCCTCCCCATCTCTCCTGTAGCCCCCCTTTCAGGTATTTCAGGTATTAAGTCTCCTCAGAGCCTTCTCTTCTCCAGGCTGAACAACCCCAACTCTTTCAGCCTGTCCTCATAGGGGAGGTGCTCTAGCCCTCTGATTAATATTGTGGCTCTCCTCTGGACTCTCTCCAACAGGTCCAGGTCTTTTTTATGTTGGGGGCCCCACATCTGAACACAATCAGAGTTTCCTTTTTATGGCAAAACTGGATAAGTAGTGAGAGCAAAGAGGAAGCTGTCTTTTCATGAAGCACACTTTAATATGCATGGTACAGTGTGTTGGGTTGCTCCTGAGAGGTTGGCCACAGTGGGCTGCACTGGCCAACCTCTCAGGAGCCTGGATAAGAAAGTACAAATTAGAGCACTTCTACCCCTGGCTGTTCTAATCAAGGATGGCACTGGAGCAGAACTGACCTCAGAATTGGGGATCTGTGACTATCTTTCTGTCCTGATGAAAGGGATTATGTGACATGGATGCTCATGATGGCAGGAGACTTGGCTTAATGGCAGGAAGCTAAAAATCTGGCTACCCAATGGGGCCTGTGCCTGTCTGTCTTTAGACAGCTAGAGAGGCAATCTAAAGAAAACTTGTGAAAATACTTTGTATAAGCACACCACAGTTATATGATTTTAAAATTATTATAGCCGCTATTCTACAATGTTATACATTAAGACAGGTCTCTGAGAAACTTTAGCCCATTAAAAGATGTCTTTATTGATGTAATTTCAAAACGCAGGTCTAAATTGTAAAATTCTGACAATGCTATCTTGAAGGTCTTTAAAATTATTTATTTTAAATTAACCCATCTTAATAGTTGCTTTCACCATAATGAGTGTACCATGTTTAACTACCTTTGTTAAAGAAGATCTGTGCTCTTTAATAACACACTGTGAAAAACTGTGGTCTAATTTACCTTTGGATACAACTTCATTGGCTGCAGACAGTATTATATTTGTTACTGTGCATGTCCTGCAAGACATCAGGGATGACAGTGGTTTTAAGAAACCAAAAAATTCACAGAAAATATAGGTCATCTGGCTATAGAATCATAGAATGATAGGATGGTTTGGGCTGGAAGGGACCTTAGAGATTGTCTAGTTCCAACCCCCCTGCTGTTGACAGGCACAACTAGACCAGGTTGACCAAAGTCCCATCCAGCCTGGCCTTGAACGCTTCCAGGGAGGGGGCATCCACAACAAAAAACCCAAAAAAAAAACCAAAAAAAAAACCCAACAAAAAAGTTAAATTTCTTTATAGGGCCACTGGAATACCAACACAACAAACAGAATTACTTGCAATACAATTGTGCAGCCTGGAAATTCTGTACAAAAGGAAGCAAGTTCAAAACACTATTTCTACTACTAAATACATGTACATTATCTTTCCCTCTATTTTGAATTGTCATATTTTCTTTGACCAAAAAGGTGCTTCCAGTTTTGGAACAGCATGAAAAGAAAACTACTTTTCCAGGCAGATTAGGCTGAGAAGGGGGCACCTGGTCACATGGCTGAGGGGAAATACTTCTGCCCCAGGAACAGAACTTGCCCTACACCTCACTCCTTGACATCTCCCCAGTTGTTCCAGAGCTGCAGGACCTGCCCGGCTGGCCCCTACCAGCTGCACCTGTGCAGTGCCTACCATCAGTGGCCCCACTCTGCTCACCCTGGCTGGGCCCATTATTTCTACTAACATGAAAAGACTGTGGAAATAGTGGAAAATGTGTATACGGCAGCCAGCTTAGTAGTGGTGTCAGCCCAGCAATATTAGAAAAACCTCCACCGAACTTAAAGTGGATCCTCCCCAATATAGCCTTCCTGCAGTATGGTGATAAAAACCTGTTCCTGATTTGTGCAAGTAGAATTTGCCTTCAGGCACAGCAGGCTTACTAGTATTAGCACTACTACTAGCAAAGGTAGACAGGTGCTGCAAACAGGGAGCCAAAATCAAAAAACATCTAAAAGTCTACTATTCCTTCTCAGCACGAAGTGATAATCAGGAAATATTATGCCTGCCCCTTCTTTAGTTTCTGTGAAGAAAGTGGTTTCTCTATATAAGCAGAGAGCGAAAGAATAGGTGCACACCCCTATGAATATATTGTCCTCCAAAGGTACAGCAATAACCGGACTGCCACAATGCTTAGTAAAAAATGAGATATAGTTTGGGAGTTGCAGTGCCTCTGAAAGCTTATCCTGGAACACTAATTTTTAATCTCCCATCTCTTCCAGCTCTGTATTACAGAGCAAAACAATTGTTCAGGCTTTCCTCTACAGCATTATATCCCAGAAATATTTCTATCTGCTAACAAGAATGTAGAATATAGATTAGTCTTTCCTGTTAACCTAAATCTAATACAACATATCTTTCACTGCCTAAAATTTCAATACAGCACAAAAATAACACCAAATAATTAAAAGACTCCCATATAACTTTGTGCAAACAGCAAAAAAAGTATTTATTCTAGCTAACAAATTAATAACAAAAATAGTAATTAAAAGTATTGAAAGATAAAATGAAATTTTTTGTGAGTTTTTGTTTCAAGAATGTTTACTACAGCTTAAGCACCACTGGCTTTCCAAAGTCAGCTGTACTGCTAAAAAATTTAATGAAATTCATGTTTGCTTAAATCAGGATTGAGATTTACTTCTCTTGTTTTTTAATATCCTTTATACTTCAATTAAAAATATTTTAATGGTAATCTAATAAGGTCTACTTAAATAAAATCCAGTTTACATGGGTACATTTTTTTTCAAAGCTTACTGTATAAAAGAATTTATCATCATTCTCACAATGCATGCAGAGGTAAAGTTATAGAAGAGATCTCCTGTAGTCAAAAGATTCAGTCTTAGAGGTCTGTATACCTTGTATTATGTCTGTATACCTTGTATTCAGTTTCAAGGAATTGTGCTAGTCATGAGTAGGTGGGCTTTGCCAGTATACAGATAGATATTTTAGATAATGTATACAGATGTCATCCACTTCCATAGAGACTGACTACTCCTACAATGACACAGTATACTAAGTGACTGCAATAAACATTTTGGTCCAGCCAAGGAACTTTTCATTTCTTCGTTACCTCTAGAAAAGATCTTAAGAAAATATAATGAATTATTAGAAGATAAACATAAAGCAGATGATTATGTGTATATTCTCTTGTAGGAGAAAAAACTTCACAGCATTTAATTGACATCAGTGAATACTAAAATCCCTCTGCAGGTATTAGTCTATTATTTCTAATAAACAAAGGAAAGATATCTGTCTTCCCACAGCTACATTGTGAACCAATTAAAATTAAAGATCTTCTGTCTTCTGGAGGTATTCACTAGAAGTAATAAAACTGGTCTTATTTATGTTTGTTTCATATCTAGTCCAGCATAGAATACTTTCTTAACATTGCTACAAATACCTTTTGGGGTGTTTTGATTTTGGAGCATAATTATCTCTGACCAACAGTTTAGCAAGACCTTTTGGAAAAGAAAAATAATTATTTTTTTTAAAAGAATACAGGTACAAATATGTGTTTCTCCCGATGTCAGATATCAAAGATCCATTCACAATATTAAAAAGTTTCAAAAACACATCTAAAACATCATATGGTATGTATTTGAATAGCCACATTTAAGAGCACTTTGGCCTTGAATGTCTATGGAGGAATGGAAAAACACTTTCCAACTGAAATAGAAGAAAAGGAAGCGTGTCTGTATGTACTGTCAACCTTGGGAACTTGCAGCAGAAAAAAAATCATTGACATGAGCCTTGAATTGATTGGAGTTTTAAAGATTGGTTGATTGATTGATTGACTGATGTATCTATCTTTTGGCAAAAATGACACTTTGACTCCTTTAGGCAGGTAGCTTCCTTCAGTCATTTGCTAGAAATGTGCAAAACAATGTATCTCAAAATTTACAGAATCATAGAATCATAGAATTGTTTGGGTTGGAAGGGACCTTAAAGGTCCAACCCCCCCTCCCATGGGCAGGGACACCTCCCACTAGACCAGGTTGCTCAAAGTCTCATCCAGCCTGGACTCAAACATCTCCAGGGATGGGGCATCCACAATTGCTCTGGGCAACCAGTTCCAGTGCCTCACCACCCTCACAGGAAAAAAATTTCTTCCTAATATCGAATCTAAATCTGCCCTCTTTCAGCTTAAAGCCATTACCCCTTGTCCTATTGCTACACTCCCTGATAAAGAGTGCCTCCCCATCTGTCCTGGAGGCTCCCTTCAGGTACTAGAAGGCTGCTTTAGGGTTTCCTCGGAGCCTTCTCTTCTCCAGGATGAACAACCCCAACTTGCTCAGCCTGTGAGTTCATACAGTTCAATGTTTCTTTTGCACCATATCTGATACAGTGTGCAGGTCCTTCACGTTCTCTCATTGTTAGATTTTACAGAGAAAATAATAATTTCAACCACTCATGTGATAAACCTGCACTTGAAAGACTCAAATGTCAAGTTGTTTTCATCATATCGACAGCAGATCTTAGACTTAATCTTTCCTTGGTTTATGCCACTACTTCGCCTTTATTTTTGCTGCAAAATGTGGAATTGCTTTGTATATGCTAATGGAAACTGCCTTGCCCATTAGTTCTCCAATTTAATCTATATTACCCTTCACCTGTTTGTGAACAAGGCAATGGTGCATATTATTCTCCCCTCGATGCACATCCCATTAGACTTCAGTGGAGAATACACCCCCATTGTGTGTAACCAAGATGAGATTCATAGAGATTTCCATTTGTGCTTACAAGAGCATTGTTTCTTTACTATACAATCTGTGCTTTTTATTCATGTAAGACCCGCAGATCCAGAGTTTGGATCTAATCCCAGCTTCTCCTAAACTCAAAGATGTGCATGTCCAGAGTTACAGCTACCTTCCACCACCTCCAAAGAATCCAGAACTCCTTCTGGCAATATAGATCTATTTGCAAGTAATACCAAGTGTTTATCACAAAGTACTTTGCTACAAATCGACACGGGGTGATCGCCTGCTTTTAACAGTCAATATACTTCCAAACACAAGCTTGTATAAAAGAATTCCTGAAACACAGAAATTCCCTTGTCCATATTTAGAACTTAAATATTATCTGTAAATACAAGTTTATATATATATATCTCTTCATTCATATAATTGGATGTGAACTTTTGAATTAAGTTAGCATTCTGATGAGTTCAACTGCAGTTGATTCTGCACTACCGCTGTGAATTAGCACTGTATGCTTTCCAAAACACAATGTTATGCAACCAGAAAAACAATTACGCATCAAAATGCATAGAGAACAATTGGCAATGAAATTATATTTAAGTTCTGTTCTTCAGTGATAGGAGGTAGTATAAACAAATATAATCTGTTCTACATTTAAGTATATGAAAGTGCTATGAAGAGATACAACATTAACTTTACTATGAACTGCCTCTGAAACCCAAGTGCCTACTGCAACAGCTTACATTTTCAATCTCATGGTAAAACCTAGAAATATAAATTGTTATCTACAAACCTCTGAAACCAACACAACTGTAATCAATTTTTACCTGTGGCTGGACACTAGAAATCATTGTAGGTTTTCTGTCCTCTTTCTATAACTCTTGTTAAAATATTTAGGTGGCTCCTAGGGGAAATGCTATACTATAGCTGATTTGAACCTGTTTACATTAGAAAGTGAAAGAACTTTCTTTGTATTCTGTTAGTCACAAACATTTCCTGGTTTCATCTTGTCACTTCCCCATTGGGGTTCCTGGTGCCATTCTTGAATGTACAATACCCAGTTCTATTGAATGGCTCTGGGGACTTTGTTTCATCCTTTTCATCTCTGATTAAAGTCTGAATACACAGCGTAGTTTCAAGATTTTAGGGACTATATTGATCCAGAAGACAATCTTTATGTTCTCAATTTAATGTTCAGCAGATGCAGCCATGGAGGAAATCCTCCCATGAATTACAGCATATTCATAACAGTATATTTTTGGTGACCAGAGAACTGTAAAATTGCTATGTATCCTGTAATGTTTTTATAACTTGGATTTATAATCTAAAGTGTTTGACTGAAAACTAACTTCCAAATGTACGCTCAAGTATTAACACAATTTTGCTGAAACTAACCTTAGAGTTATTTATAAATAAAAACAATGGAAAGGAAAATTTTAATCTACAATGTAAGAGTACACTCACTTTGAGTTGCAGTACTTTGGTCTGAATCTAAAAATGTCATAATCTGAGGATTTTATTTTTTATTAAAGCCAAAAACATGCTGGCTAGACTTTGTTTTTCCAGATTTACAGATAAATTGGTATGTAATGAAAAACGACAACACACTACATGCCATCTGAATGAAGCTTAAAGATTGTTTCTCAGCATTTGGACAGAACACTTTCGTCAGGCTTACAAGTATTAGGAATCTGCAAACACAGCTCTGAAATATCTAATGAGGTCTCAGTGACCTAGAAAATGCAGTGTATGGAAAGTAGCTTGAAACAGTGAGGTCTGTCCAGAGAGTGGCTAATAAATATCTTAATGGAAAGATAAGTATGGATATATTTGTATATGTAAAAAAATGGAATACCTGCTCTTTCAATCAGTGTTAATAGAGTTGATAGGAATTAGGAAAGCAAAGTGAAAAAATGAGTCTCACAGCAGTTTTTATATTTGTAAATTCCCAATACCCTTTTTCGAGTGATTAAGAGAGAATTTCACTCTTCATTAAAAAAAAAAAAAAAGTGTATAGCTTGATCTTCAAAGAGAGTGAAAGATGGAGGAAAGAGACAAGCTGAGGGCATATCTGCACACATGCCTGGAGACAGACCTTGGTGGCCTAAAAATCAAGGTGGCTGGATGTGAGAAAACTCCGAGAAACTGTGTAAAGATGTAGTGCAAAGTTCTGAGCTCATAAGACCAACTTGAGATTCCTTTTTAAAAGTTGTAGAAGTTCCTTTTAGCTGTACCCATTTTTCTGTTAGTGCTGTTTGAAAAGAAAACTGTTCAGCATCCCCAAATGAGAAATCATCCTTTTTTAAAAAAAAAATTATTTGTTTTTCTGGATTAAGACCAGTGAGTTTTTCAGAAATACTCATCTAGATGATGTAATTTAGTTTATGCAAATAGTGAATTGGTTAGGAAAACTGTGGACAAATTGCCTAACAGTAGGAAAAAAAAAAATCTGAATTTAGAGTGCAGAAAGAGGACTATTATCCTTTAATGTCTACCTTTGTGAAGTTAATTATTAGCTACTGCATTTCCTTGACTTTTCAGGCTGACATAATTACTTTTAGTAAAGTAATATCTGGAGAAAAACAATACATAAAATAACCTGGAAATACACACACCATTTCATTAAATCAGTCATCATGCATGAATAGGCAAAAAAAAAAAAAAATAGATAAAATACTTCCGTGATGGAGAATGAGATTACAACATTCAGATCTTGAAGGAATGGGGAAAGGGCAGACTTTGTAACCCATGGGACAGTAGTGAAGCAAAAAAAGCAACATTATTAAATAAAACACGTTACTCTGAACAAAGTGGATATTAAAAAACTGAACACCATAGACATCTTACTGTTTCTACCTAATAGAACAGGTAACCTATCAACAGCAATACTTTTGGGAGTTTATGTAGAATAATTATAGTTCAGAATATTAATTTCCCCACCTGCTTTTACAAGCATGGATAAGTTTAATTGGGAAAACAAAGGAGCATTTGGAGATAAAGAGCTTTATTAAATTGCCTAGACAGGAAGTTAAAGATCCCTTGCTAGACTTAGGAAAGCAAACAATAGATCCAAACAAACTCAAAACTGGAACTGTAAGCAGGATTTTAGCTCCATTCAGTTCAATGAAGACACACAAAAG
>VZTO01006851.1:3259-33044 GCA_013400615.1 Syrrhaptes paradoxus
ACTTCATGTCTTAGCAGTTTCCCTGGCAGATACACTCTGACAGTTCATACACTTAAAGTGATTGCTTTCCTTCATACATAAAGCAGGGATAAAAAAAGCTAATTTTACTGAAAGGTCTATATTAGTTAACAAAGAGTTTTCTAACAAAGGCAAAGATTTTTCCAGAAAATGCATTTCACTAGGGAATTACATTGCCTCCTTTGGTGGCATACATACAGAACACAAATTTAAGACCACTTGAATATTAACATTTAACGAATACTGAACACACAAGCATTCACACTGAACATGGCACACATCAGAGAAAGCACAAAAATACCAAGCAGGCAGAAGACTCGTAATTTCTTACCAGATCATGCACAAGTTAGAGAATCATCTTGTTACTGGGACTACAAAGGCCAATGTAGTTACTTTTGATCAGAGGTTGTTGTGATAACCAGAAAACACAATATATTTGCTAAATTCTCCTGGAATTGGACTTAGTTTGGCCAAAATCTGATTGAATACTAATATCAGATTGTGGACATAACACACATTGTCAAAAGGTGCATGCAACAGCTAGAGGTTTTTGAGGTCTTTGTGCTCACAAATTGCATGAACAAGTTTGTGTGTGCACAGCTGGAGGCATCTGGCAGGACATCCAGCCTTGCTCATGCTCATGCTTATTAATGCAGTGTCATAGGGAGGAGTGGAATATAAAGAGGTATGCGGGCTGACCATCCAAGGTACTAGGCACCTGGTGATGTGATGACAAAGAATATGTTGGCAAGATTTTTAAATGTTATTTTTGTTTACTAGAAAATATGGCAATTTGAGGATCTCATCAGGACTAAAATGTGCACTTTTCATTTATTTTACCATGTGCCTTCTACATGCTAATGTGTTCCCAACTCAAATCAGAGGGTCTTCGGGCATCAGCCCTTGACAGGCATCATCCAGATATACCACAGCCATGACCTGTTTTTTTTTTTTCTTTTTTTTTTTTTGGTATGGTTCCGCTAAGATGGGAACTATTATTATGATTCTATAATATGAAAGGTTTGGGGGGTTTCACAACTTGATGATTCTATAATATGAAAGGCTTGGGGGATTTCACAACTGGTAAAGATGCTTTTAGGATCGTCTTGTGCAGTGGAGTTAAGGTAAGTCAGCTTTTGGTACCTCTGCACATCACACACACTGACTGCTGTGGATGATCTTCTGTACATCATGGAGTCATAGAATGGTTTGGGTTGGGAGGCACCTTAAAGATCATCTAGTTCCAAGTTGCCTGCCATGGGCAGGGACACCTTCCACTAGAAGAGGTTGCTCAAAGCTGCATTGAACTTGGCCAACACTTCCAGGGATGAGAAGACGACATATTTTATGCATAAATTAATCCACTGATTTTTTAAATGTGAAAAATATGTTCAGCTATGATGTCTTACTTAAAAACCAAAATATTTGTGGAAAAAAAAAATATTTCAGTGGAAGTAGGAAGAGTTACTGTCTCCCTCTTGAATATTCTAGAAGGCTGTAGTTCACAACATGATTACGCTGGGCAAAACCATCATGGTGTTGCAACAACAACTAAAAAAGGGATTTTATTTGTGCTTTAGAAGGATCTATTATTTCAGCAATGGTTTGAACAACTCCTGCTAACGCATTTTATACCAGGTTTGCTTATTCTCAGGGAAATGTGTGGGAAACGTGCCATAGCACTGTGCAAATGGTTTGGCTTAATGAAGTTTACAAACTGCAAGACTTATGCAGGTTGACATCACAACACTCACTACTTGAGACAGTGACACACAGCTCCCAAAACCACTATGTAAAGGAGGTAAGTTTCCCAGTGAAGCGAATCAGGGATGAAGAGATTACTTCATTTATCTAAGGCTTTGCAGTGACCAAGAGAAGTCCTCAGCATTCTTGACTTGGCTGAGATTACTTAACTAGCAAGGGAGTAACGATAAAAGCAACCATCTCTGTTTCACCAGCCAATCTGTTTCTGGATAGTGCAGAGCTATTATGGGAAGGGAAGCATATAAGAACTCAGGTAAATGCAATCTGTAATTCTTCATACTAGTTGCTACTAGTAGCAGTTTAAGTAAATAGATACAAACATGCTCAGCGGCAGAAATCTCAGCCACCCAGATGCGGCTAAATGACGAATTATAGGGCTAACCTAGTCCTAATGTTACCCTACTTTGCCATCAACCAGAAGGAAGGGATGAAAGCGAGGCAAAAGGCAATGCTGATCAGCGTCTGAAAGATGTCATATAGGGATATAAAGATACTTAAAGGAAGTATTTACAGTATTGGGGACTTTTTTGCCTCAAGTCTCATTTGTTCCATAGACTTTGATGAAGAAGGAAAAAAAAAACAAACCCACACCTGAACAATTTTTTAAGCAACTAAAAGAAAAAAAAGCCCTAACTGAGCAGATTATTGTTGGGGGAAAAAAAAGATGAGAGCCATTAATGTGCTATATCTAATTTAAGAATTGAAGGAGAGAAAAGACCATTTATCCCTTAGCTTCCTGGGTTCCATTTCAAGTTCACAGCATGTGTGGGCTAGTCTTAAAATCTATTGGTAGGTTGGTCAGGTGGCAAAATCTGGATTTTTTTAAAGAGCAAACTTATTTTGGTAGTGGAAATGTTATTAAGCCATTAACTTGTAAATCGTACTTTTCAACCTATTCTTAATTTGCTTGGCATCCTTAGGTTCATAAATATTTCTGTTATTTTACCATCTTCTCAAATAATAGGAGTTAATTTTCACCCACAACAGAACATACTCATGAATTTGTTGGCACAAATCAATAAGATCTGTTGATTATGAATTATTAAATCAATAATTAGAAATTTGTCTTTTTCTGAATGCTAAACAAAAGCAAAGAATACTTTTGATTAATAGCTGAAAAAGTAAGAAATATTTGAACATCATTGTTCTTAAATGCTGCCTAAAACTGAAATTTTTTGTACGTACAAGGCTTGGAAAAGAGTTAAAGGTCTGATGAATTTGGCTGCTTTTGACATAATATGTTAGATTGAGCTACTCCATGGTATAATTTAATGTGTGCTAGTATGGATTTAATCTTGTTAGCTGCAAATTTGGTAGTGTTTCTGTAGGAAACTAGAGAGATGCAAATTACTTTTGCATGAGTTAAAGGAAACCTCTTTAATTGGAATTCCCTTTATCTGCAGTTTCACATGTCTAATTGCTTACAGTTCCCCAATGGGACCACTGATTACTTCTGCTCAGAAGATAGTTTTACATATTGTATGTACATCTAGGGAAGATACCGGTATCTATCAGATTTGTCACTTTAGTGGTTCTTTTTGTCTCTGATAGACATTATCTTTCCTCCACCCCCGCTCCCGACTATCTAGGTACAGTGAATCCCTTTTTGAGATGTTTGGTGGCCACTGCTCTAAATACTCAGGCCTCTGACTTAGCAGATGTAAAGATGGACACTTCAGAACTATTCTGCATGTCTGGGTCTTTGTCAGCCCATCACAGTCTTTAGGACCACATATAGCTCCTAAAGGAATTCCTAAGCATTACATGTAAAGTTGGAACTGAACTTACTGGAGTGGAAATATGATTTACCTACAGTCAATATCATGCTGTTGTACATAAACAGCGTGCTTTTGCTTTCCACCTTTTTTTTTTTTTTTGATCCTAATTGCTGGAACTCCTTTCTGCCATGTTCTGCCATCTGGTGTAAAGCAACACAAATGTGAACTTTTTTTTTTCTTTCCCTTTTTTCAGCTTCCAACTTGTCAGACATGAAGAAATGATTTAGTGCACTCCTTTTGGATGAAACAGACAGGAGCTAAAGCAAAATTCTACATTATGATAATCTGTTCCCATTATTTTGGACTTGATTTTAAAAAAAAAATTGGGTTGGATCCTGCTCTACTTGTCTTACTTTATTATGGCAGACTGATCTCATTTATATATTTTTAAAGTACCCTTCTTGCTTGGCTACAGCAGGAGAGTTAATAAAGAAACTCATACAGTTCAGACTATTTTATTTTAATTGCAGGAGAGCTGAGAGCCCAGTTCTTTCTCTATTTATAGGGCTCCCTGCCCTGCAATATGCAATAGGCCTACTCTGAACACAGGGACTGCTGCGTGATTGTGGTATTTTGCACAGTTTGAAAGACATACTGCTCACAATGTGACACCAAGGAGATTAACAGCATTTAATTTTTCTTAGAATTAGTTTTGCTTCAACTGAAATAGGTCTCATTATTCCACTGAAAATCATCTTACTTTTTATGCCCTCTGCAAGCAAAATATTAAACTATTTTCTCCCTGCAAGGAAATGGCTTACAGATTTTATTGCTGGTTTTGTTTCTTGTAAGTACCAGTTCAATAAGGCAAATTGGCCATTAGGGTTTATGCTCTTGGAATAGCTAGGGGAACAAATATTCCAGTTTGAGGACAGACATTTTAGGGGCACTTTCATATGAGTGACAAAAGATTGAACATGAAGGTACTTCAAGAAATTCCCCTAATGAGAAATAAATATAACTTTGAATGTATTTTTTAGATCTTTTTTTCTTAGACCATGAATTGGAGATGTACTTAAAGTACCTAACAAAAGGATTTTAGAAAACTGTCTCCGAATTCTCTCCAAGGGTTGCATGTTGCACCACATTTCTAGGAAATGTTGCTTTGATACTGTAACACTAATGTAATAATTCATCCTCATTAACATCAAAAGGGAAAGCAAAAAGGATGAGAAGCAATGAGAAATTTTGAAAGGAAACTGGTGTGAAAACCCCTAATTATTTCTTAACTGTATTTTTTATTATATGAGCTATTTGGAACAAAAGGAAAACCAATAATTTTCTTGAGGAAAATGCAATATTTTGGAGATTCAATAAAGTATTCGGATTTGAAAATTATTTGATAGATACAGACAAAGTGCTACTTGTCTTTCTTCTGCCCTAGTCTTCATCAGGATTTATGGACACAGCTGTTTTTATAATTCATGACATTCAACATGTAGGATTGGATCTAAGACCTTAATACGAAGTACTTTGCACAGAACATAAGAACATGGAAGACAAGAGTATTAGTAATGTTCATGTTCCCTGAAGCAGAAAGTATTTTTGCCATAGCAGTGTCAAGAAACTTCCTCACCATGGAGTTAATCTGTAGGTTGATCTGGAAGGTGCTGTTCATTGCATGACACGGGTGACTGTCTTACCTCTGCAGCATTCGACTGTGCATGTGAAAATATTAAATAATGTATTTTCCAATTCTCTCTACAGTGTGGTCACATCAGATCAAAGTTCTGTGAAACTATCAAACTACGGCCTCAACAAGAAAAAGCTGATGTGTGTGTGTTCTTTTTTTTAAAGCCAGCTACTGATAATAAGGATAGCGTATTCATTATCTAAACACTGATTTTTAAAAAGACAGGGTTCTAGCTTGAAAATACTTAAAGCTCTTCTTTAGCTTTCAAAACAGTCAAAAACTACAGTCAGCAAAGTATTGAAGCACATGTTTATGTCCTTTAACTGTTGACAGGACTTTAGGCACTCTTAAATCTTCTGAAATCTAAAAGAAGATAAAGCAAAGCATGTTCTGGACTGTTGAGAAGCAGCTCTTGGTGAAATGGTGCCAACTTCTGAATAAAAACAGGCCCTCAGATACTGAAAAGTGCACTTAAAAAAATGTTTTATAGATTTTTTGAACATTCTGAAAGTCTACACTATCTGCCTAGTAAAACTTTTCAGTTTAGAGTGTCAGCTGAATGCCCAAGCATAGCTCTTTTTGACTTTAGATCACAGGGAATTACAGAAATGCATCAATGGACATTAGTAGGAAATGTGACTATTCTTAGCCTTAGAAAATATGGTCAGGAATAATAAAAGATGCTTACTATCACAAACCTCATAAGAGAATCTCTCTCCTTCTTTCTTCTGTTCAGTGGATTGCAAGTCAAAGGCATTAGACAAAGACATGACACATTACAGAAAAAGCACAAAGCACATATTGTACAACATGTTCAGATACAGGCAAAACGTACCAATACATATAAAAGCAAAGTATACTCCAATACAAACATTAAAATAAAGTTGGCAGTACAGATTACAACACAAAACACCCAGTGCTGGTTGAACTTTACAGATCATTAGCATGTTTCTGTGAAATAGTGTTAGGTCTTTCTAGTATTGTCAAGACATTAAATAGTTCTTGTAGGCTTTTTTTTTTTTTTAAAGATTCTGATTTTCTTTGCTAGCAGAAGTGAAGGCTGTGACTAGGTTAAAAACATGATGCTAATGATCTCTAAGGAACTTTGAATGAACCAGGAAACAAATATAACTCACCTCTTTCCCTCCCATGGACTCAAACATTTTCTCAAGCTGGACTCTTAATTGTTGAATGTTGTTCATCAAGATACAGGGCTACAAAGAGAGCATCAAATGTGAGACTGGGTATGTTATGTTCCTTTTATGGATGAATATGTGTATTCACAGCCTCTGGGCTGAAGAACAGTTCTTCAGCAGCCCTGCATTCACACAATTGTGTTTTTTAGAGGAGGATCTCGGGTTCTGACCATTGCTGCATCCCCTTTCTTCTGTTCACACTCCTCTTTGCCCAGTCAGCGAGCCCACTCAGCCAGGGACTGCCCATTATGCCCTGAAGACAGTGTTGCCCCACGGGAGACTGAACACCTTCTCCCAGCCAGCTGGGCAGGTTCCAGATCCCCGTATTTCATGTCCTGAAACTTGTCTTCCACGTAGTTGCTAGTCATACTCAATACAGTTACATCTGGTGGATTAATGCAAGTAGCACATTATAATCTCTTTGAGAACAGACACAATAATGATAAAAGTAATTTCGGGGTGAAAATAATCTGGGGGAAGGGGAATGCCAGATTGCTTTCTAGGCTCAGTCTGCAGAAAACGGTGACAGCACTGTAACCCAGATCAACAGGCAGTTCTGTTAATAACAGAATAATAATATTTCAGAAATGTACATTTTGCATTGCTTGAAAAATTGGTGAATGAATTAGGCAACGGAATTTTGTAAAAATAATTACTCTAAAATATTGCTGTTTAAGCATATTTCTTTAAGGCAGAACACAGAGCCACAGTATAAGAGACAGCAAGTGCCGGATAAATATAAGGTAAAAAGTAAAACATGGATAAAATTAAGCAGCTTATCACAAAATTATGGAAGAAAGGATCTATTACTAGAATTTGGGTACTCAGATAACATTATATGCTAGTTTGGTGTGGTCGGGGGGAAGCAGCAAGACAATGCTTGCTAAAAGAGTTCTGCTTGGGCAAGGTCAGTGTGTTCCAATGGATGACTGGATTCATTTAGACACTATGATTGGATTGAATTTACATCAGAAGTAATGCATTCCAATAAAACACAGGTACTTTTTTCAGACAACAGGCAGGTGGTGGAATGATTACAGTGATTGATACTCATTTGTACCTTTCACTAGCAGCATGTTCCGAAGTACTGCTGAAACATGGTAGGATTAGACCTTGGTGTTCAAAAGATCAATAACATTATTTAGCTTTAATTGGTTTTACATTACTCTCAAAGGAATTTGGTGTCAGAGTCCTCTCAACTGAAGGATAAAAAGAAATTTGCTCTAACTTCTCAATACTTACATTACTGCTTCTCAGAAGCTATTTGGCTATTTGCCCTCCTGCAAAAGACAGCTGGCTTTGTATAATGGTTGAAAAATCCACAAGCCTCCCTCCTTCTATTTTTTTATCTACCTTCTATTAATTTATGAACACTAAGACTGTGTCCTCCTCTCCTCTGCGATCTCCTCTCTTCTGACATATTCATTATTCTGGAAATTATCTGCAATATCACAAATCAATCATCATGATTTCTGACAGAGGAACGAGTAGTTGAATATAACATCTTGTTTCTTTTGTTCAAAACAAGTGCAAATACCTTTGGCTATATACTGATGCTACGGAATAAATACTTCATACTGAGGCAGTTTTCAAAGCTTCCTGCGAGGCTAGCTAAGGTTGCTCTTTCAGAGTCTAAGCCTACCTTGGCTCAATGGAAAAATGTCTATTGCTGTCAGTAAAAAACAGAACCAGAGCGTTGTTACCTTCTTGTCCTTTAGAATACTCTTTGCAGCCATTTACAGGAATCAGACAGCCGGATGCAACAACACATAACAAAGTGAGTGGCAAGTACAATAGATAAAACCAGGCTTGTTTGTGAACTCTGACAGGAGGTGGAAGATAGGAGGATGTTTTTACATTAGATACATGTCTTTATGAAAGGCACCTTTGGTATGCCTTTATTTAAACAGTTTATGTGCACATTTTATAGTGTCTAATAAAACAAGAAGTATTGACTTGAAAAAGAATACCAATATCTAACTTTAATAATAAAAAGTATTTGTTTTAATCTCTTCTATCAACTTTAATGCAGGAGATGGATTTTTAATATAATTGAGGTCACCAGATCAAATGGTCTTTTATTAAGCTAAAAGTACATATTTCATAAAGGTAGCTTCTGTTAAAAATAAGTCGTCCTCCAAAGGCATTTGATATAATACTTTATATCATAATGAGATTAATTCCATCTAAAGCTTTGGTAAAGATAGACATACCAGGGTGACTTCAGAAATCAACCTCTGCAACAATTAAAAAAATCCCATTGGTCAGGCCAAAAGACCACACAAACCATTTGACTCGATGACTCAACACTATCTATTAAAAATAATTTCTTCTAGAAAGCAGTAAGCTTTATATAATATTAGCATTAAATTGAAAGAAGTGGAAAAACATAGCTACAGAATTGATTTTTTACATTAAATTTCAGGGACAGTTGTGGCTCATATTGGGTCAAATACAGAGACAGATTATTTTAGATGAAGTTTGGTTAGGATTGATTAACATTAAAGCAGAAGATGTGTAATGAATTCACTCTTCCGTAGTGGGGAGGGAGAGCCTTGTGTTCTTTTCAGCTGTTTCTGCTTTGGAGGGGAAAGAGGTAAGGAGTATGTAGAAGGTGTACCTACACATGCACAGAGCTGCGACAAACATAACTGAGATCTGTGTATGAGCTTTACAGGGGCTGTATTTTTAAAGGTGGATAGTATGAGGATGGTGCCACAGTTATTTATCTAATCATAGATTGATCCATCTGTACAACATGCTACTAGATACAGCAGACACAGTACTAAATGTTGCCTGCCTCCGGAGTAATATCAATGATACTGAAAAGTCAGTTTACAAGAACAATTTTCCTTGGTCATGGTAAGCTATTGGTAATGTCTTGCTTTGCTTAACAACATCTTTAGCATCCATATCTCATTTATTTCTGAGTCCATGGCAATTTGGTCCTTCATTAGGGAGCCCCTTGTAAGCAGTGAGGCAACAAAACAGCACACGGCTTTCTTCTCGCTGCTGCATGGATAAAGCACAGAGGGGGAGTGGTGGGAGCAGAAAAGTCTGCACACACACCCTGCACAGGGAACAAGGATCTTAAAAACTCTCTAATGAATAAATTGATAGAGAAAAGCAAGACAATGCAAAATGAAAACTCAAAAATATTTTCTTCTGTTTGGAAAAAAGATGAAGATATATTCACCATATTCACCACCGCATAAGTCTGTTATCCAGGGAGCATTTCTGGCCATCTTGTAAGTTTTTTTCTACTTTAATACTGAAATTATTAACTAAGATTTGTAACTAATTCTACCTATTCCAGCTTTTATGCAGCAATGTAAACAGCTAAGAAAACATGCTGACCTCATTAAAAAATAAAGCAAAACAAAAATCCCTTCCTCCATTCATGCTTTTTCTCATACAGAAAACTGATTACATTTTTTAAAGTACAGTAAGTCATTGAAAGGTAACTCCTAAGGCAGAGACAAAACATGGCTTTTTACTCACCACATTTTCTTTATCACAATAAGAGCTAAAGTAATTTGAAATAATTGCAGCATACTGAAGAAGCACTTTGTTGATAGTCTAGGAGAGGAGAAGAATTTTTAAATGGTAAATTTCATAATGCAAACCAAAAATAATTTAAAAAACACACAAAAAAGGAGGTTTATATAAAGGAGGTTTACATATTTTACAGCTGCTTACAACATTTAGTATATAATATTTTCTTCGATATAATAAACAATTTTGTGAGCACATTTTCAAATCCCTGCACAACAGATGGTCGGTTCTTCTTAATGGAATGTAATCTTCAGTAGCAGAGATACCTCAATTTTAGTCATACTGTTTTTTGAGAAGCACTGAGAGCTCTACTCTTTGCAATGTGCTACATAATGGAACAGTAGCAAGCTCAAAAAATCCTCTAGGGTGACAATGTATAGATTAAAAATATAATGGAAAAATAAGATCAAGGGAGCTCTGTTCAAAGCCTGGCAATATGAGCTTACCTTACAATAATAATGTAAATTGGAACTTTGTTTGTAAACGGGAAATTTTTGCAACAGAAGAACAGGAATAAATAAATGTAAATGCAAACTTTTTCAAAGCCATCAGGACTATAATGGAAATCTAAAGCTTGTGAGGAAATATTACAATCCAAATAGGAAACTGGTCTAACAAAGTTGAATTTATCAAACAGCAGATGAATAGGAACTACCACCTTCAACCAACAATACTTTATTGCCCTACCTTGATTTTTCCTTCCCTTGCACTGACTAATTAGATAATTGCATTTCACTGAATTGTTCCATTAATGGAATTGTAATCGGTGCTTAGAAAGAATAATAAATGACTATATAAAATATATAAATATGAAATCTGAGAGAGGATAAAACTTCTCTGACATGGCAGGGGGTGGAGCTAGGTGATCTTTAAGGTCCCTTCCAACCCAAACCATCCTATGATTCTAAAGAATTTTGACAAAGTAGATGAAAAACAGTCTTAAGCCACAGCCAGCATGTCTTTAGGGTCCCCGTTAGAGGTAGAAGAGATTGATTCTAAACAACATTGGAATTACTTAGCTTCTAAGTACATGGCAACACAACGTCACTCTCTGAAGCTTAGTCGGGATGCATGGATTTTAATTTACCTTTGCAAATCTTCTCATTAAATGAGATAGTGCTTCTGGGTTAGGACACTCCAGTTTCCTGATAATCTCAAAGCTTTGATTGAGCTGTGTGAAGACATCAACCACAGAACAAGAGAAGAGGGCATGATCTGATGTTTTCTGAAACTAGAGAGAAACAATCAAATGAGTTAATGCTTGTTCAGAGATCAAAACTGTATTAACTGATGTTACACTTGAAATTATTCCTAGAGTCATTAAAAGTAATAAATAAATAAATAAATAAATAAATATATTTTAAAAGTCATAGACTGAAGTCTAAGGGGAATTTAAGCAGATGGAATTAGAGCAGGAATTTGTCCATAGGGTTATCTTCCAAGAACCATTACTGACTGTATCATGTGAGGTCTAACAGTGATACTGTGGGACCAAATGTACTTCTGGTTTTGCAATACTAAATCACTTTAATACTTTCTTTATTCTTTTCTTTAAAAAATAAAGGCTCACCCCATCTTTTTTGTCCCTTTCTAGTGCTCCATGAAGAAATTCCATTGAGACATCCTCATTTTCATCCAGCCACTGAATGACAAATGGTTCAAACCACCTGAAAATTGAAAACAATTTTGCAAAGTCAAGTCAGTATACTCATAAAGATCCCGAGAGGAGGGATGCCATACAGCCCAGCAGTTTGGCATCTTGTATCTACATGTTTGTTCTAGTTGCTAAAAAGTCTGTCATCCTAGAAAAATTTTTGTCACGGAAGACACTGTGGCTACCAAAAGGTCTTTGAGGCTTCAATTTCACAATACTCTAAATGGTCTACCCCAGTGATGTAAAATTAGTAGTAGTCATCAGAGAAATGTGTCCATGTATAAATTGCAAGAGAAAAGGTGAAATGAAAAGAGCAGCTGAATACTAACGCAGTCCAGTAAGAATAATTTCAGTGGCATATCCCGTTAGCGTTGTATCTTTGTCCAAATCTGTGTGTGAAACAAATGCAGGGGCCTATAACTAATACTGCCGCTGTTCCCACATTTCATACCTTCCTCAGGCATTTTCTGACCAAAATATTTTGTCATTTATGAAAGCTGCAGTTACAACAGTTGGATAGATAGTCCTGTGAAATAGCTAATAGCACTTTTAATACCTGCACTATTTCATTTCGTAGCATGAAGAATTAAAGAGGAGAAAGTTCAGAAAGTGAAGAGTTGTCAGTGCTATGCACCTTGAGATCTTGCACAAACTTGAGAAAAAAAATATTGGACCAAAATAAACCTTGTACAAACTACAAACTCACGAGTAGCTTCCCTGTACATTACTTACAGAGAGTATTCAGGCACTGCATCCTTGAAAGCAGAGAGTTCTCGCACATATTCATTATAAAACCATTTCACTTTGAAGTGCAAATTCATATAATCTGTGCTTTTGCATAACCGCTGCTTTTCATGTTCTGTAATAGAATGAGTTCAAATAAAAGCATTTAATAGCATTCTATCAGTAAATAACAGTCTCGTGCTTTAATACACTAGTGACATAATAATACAGTACTTGCATTTTAAAGCACAATTGGTTTGATTTTTTTAGAGGTAGTAGTACCCACAGTTTCAGTCTCCAGGTTCTGAGTACCCTTTGGAAAAATAAAACAGAGACCAAACCACAAGTGAGGTGCTTCAGCTCTCTTCGCTGCAGTGAGGAAATCGCACAAACCTGCTGACTTCCTGGGCTTTACATGCTGCTTTGGTTGTTACGAAATGCTTAAGAAGCTGTGTCAGGCATCAAGTTAGAAAAGACAACTGTAGCTGTGTAATAGCCAAAGGAAGTAACAAGGATGAATACCAGTCCTGTATGGATCTGTAAGACCTGCATTAGTAAACGGGCTGCATTTATCAGATATGGTTAAGAACAAGAAGAGACAACTATGCAGTTCTACAGACATCTGATTTATACGTGGCACAAGTAGAAAAGCTGGTTTAATAAAGTGGTTTTAAAGTTTTTCAAATGGGCTTTTCCACCTTCTCAGTGCCATCCTCTTTTCAACATGATGGATATGGATGGCAGGAGTCACGGAGCCACCTGTAACCACTTTCGGCATTTCCCGTCCAGCCCCTTCGGGCCCTGGACATCTCCACTCTTCCACTCCAGAATCTTTCATTTCCTTCTCCCATGGCAGGAAGCCACGGATCCGCAAGTCTTGGGCAGAGTAGTCCTTCCTTCACTTTCTTGTCACAGCTTCCCAAAATCTCCACAGATCTCATCTGAAAAAATCAGGAAAACACTTGCACATTCTTCCTTAAGCAGAAGGCCAGTCTCTTTTCCCAGCTCCCTTAGGAAGCAGCCTAACACAGATGCTCAGCAGGAATGGCATTCCTGTGTAAATCCTATGTATCAAGAACTCACCTCTTTCAAACCTCATTTTTGCTTCTTCTGCTTGCACCATAACATAGTCTTACACATTTTTTTCATATATATTCAGATGTGAACCTGATTGTATGTAACAGCGGGAGCATCCCATCCTCTGTCATACACACACAAAGAAAGCACTCTGCCAGCACACATGCACTGTGAAATACACATTTGGTGTTTTCCAGATCTGACCAGGTACATTAACGAGAATTTTTAATTTTTATTATTATGCCAAATGAGCACACTAGTAATACCACTGTGCCATACAAGAAACAAGTGCTTCAAAAGCATATTACTATACAGTGAATTATTAAGTTTTGTGGGCATGAGCTTGTGAAGTGCCCCTGTGGGCTCTTACTGCCTTTTTAGCACTGTGTTAGCACTTTCACCTTCAGTGAAAAATCAGGAAAATCAGGAAATCAGTTTCTGTCTAAATATTACATTTGTTCATGCCCAGTCGCTACTTGAGAGTACTACAAATTCTCCCTAGAATAATATCATTGGTTACTAGCCTTAAACAGAACCACAGAGAGAAAAACGTACGTGTACTCTCATGGTTCTTACTTTCTACAGAACTGAAGAATCTCAATTTTTATTCTGGTAGGAGTTTTTCCACAATCTATTATTGTAGACAGCTAGATGACCAAACAACTGCTCAATAAAAGGTAGTTCTTACAAGTGATACCAGTCTTGGAGGACAATTATTTTACTGCAATCAAATTCCCTGCACATCTACTGTTTAAGTCATTATTAATAAAAATCTGTGTTATGTTGCATCCCAATAAAGTGGAATTTCTGAAATGAATAGCATCTTTTCATTCTAATGTTGCATGAATAGGTTATTATATTACACAATGCAGCTTAAGAATGTTTGCTATGTTATTACAAAGCAAATGCTTATTTCACTTTTAGAAATGAGCTGCTGCCAACAATGTACAACCTTGTCCCAGAGGGTACAACTTACACAATACCATTAACTTGTTTTTTCTCTTTTAAGTTAAGATCTAAATTCTAACAGATTCAGAAACGAACACAAAAGTCACTAATGAATAACTGAGGCTTTTTCTTCAGGCTATTAAACCTCACAAAGAATATTTCAAAAGAGTCTCCTAGGATATTACTTGTAGCTACATCCAAATGAAAAGTGCATCCTCAATTCCTAATATCGGCCTACGAGAACACCGGAAAATACTTCATATGATCTACAAAGTCATTTTGTACCCATGCATATTACCTCTCAGTTTATAGAAACCAAAGAACAGAGAAAACAGGTGCCCATGTGAGTCAGCTCATGGCAGTTTTAATGGGACAATTTTAGGTAGGTTTATCCACAGTAACCAGGGGTTCAGTTAGAAAGCACAGCAACATCACTGCAGGCATTCTAAATTTAGATTAGGACCCATGGACTACTTTCTTAATTTCTGAAAAACTTGCACAAGTTAGTACAAATGTGAGACAACACAGGATACATACGTATGCAGTTAGGAGATCTGTCACTTTTTTTCCTGGAAGGAAAGCATGTTTTCCTATACAGATATATACATTTTGGACTTTCTGGAAGACAGATGTAGTGGCTACACAATACAACTCTCTCTAAAAAGTCCACTCTTGCTTTGAAAAATTATTATAAGACTGAGTCAGCCGTGAACTAGACCTGCCAACTGTATGTGGTGCAAACGTGCTCAGCGGAGATTATGCTGGAAATACTAAACCTTTCTCATAACTGATTCTAGATAAACGGAACCTCCAGTATAGTAAACCCAATATTATTATTAATTTAGTGCTGCTGCATTCCTTGTAGTGCAGCGTATTTTTTCTAAGCATCTATTAATTGACTGAGTTTCATAACAAGGACCTTCGCAGTTCCCGTTAGCAATAATGGCACATTATTACTGTATCAGCGATCAGTGAAAGAAATACTGATAAAATTTCCATAAACTGTAAAATCTGTAACCTGTAATCTCTGTGTGTAGGGCACTTTAGCTGCTTTTATCTATCACAGTTCCAGTAAAAGCACCTTTTTTACAGTCTTGATTACACTTGGGTTTTTTTACTGTCTCCTTAGGGGTAATGCTCTAATGCAGGTCTGCTTTCCACAGGTTTGCAGTAATAGACATTGTAGGTGCAACTACAACAAAAACTATATTAAGAGTCATTCCATCTCAGCTGTACAAAATACAATTGCTGTAACACCTTTTAGAAGACTTTCAGTAAGCAACAGAAAAAAGAAATAAATCTGTTCAGGTGCTGCTTGTGTGACCAAGAAAGAAGAAAGATTTTTTTCAAATACTGTTATGTTGAATGTGTTAATATATGCAAATGTGTTTGGTGCGTGATGAAATCAGCCCCTGACCTGGTGACACGGTATCTAGCAAGTAATCTAATTGCAGACAATTGTTCTTTTACAGAAAAATGTGTAAAGAGACATTGTAGGGAGGACTATGATCCGAGGCACTTTCCTCACAATCCTGTGACCAAACAGCAATACTTTGGAATCATGTTTGATTTTTTGCTCTTTTTTTGTAGCAATTGTTATAGGAAGCCGAGAAGATCTTTCTTAAGGCAGCAAACTGGAATAAACTGCAATACAAGTATTCTGTTTTGGTCTGATGTTTGTAGTGACGCAGTACTTCATCAATAAAGTCATAATGATGATTTATTAAGCAGAAACATCTACATGACACTGAAGTCATAATGCCATTTAACAACCTGGAATAGAATCCTTCTTCCTTTTTAACTTTGAGGTAATAACATCACTCTGAGTATCCATGAAATTTTTTATATGTATTAGTTGCTAAAAAGCGAAAAAAGGGTAATCTAACAATCTTCATAGAAGATGAACATTTTAAATATTCAGATAATCAAATTGATATTTTGTTCAACTCTAATTTTCCCTTATTTGGGTGCATAAGCTCAGGAGCAAATTTTTTTTCTACAGCAGTTTCCTAGCCACTGTAACGACACACAGTTAAACTGCTTGAAGGATTCTAATGAAGCGGTTTTAAAGAATATTTCAAATCCTTATGAACCGTAAAAATGAATAAATTCACTAGATATTAATAAATATATTTTAATATCTAACAAAATCTTGTCCAGTTTCCAGGCTTTAAAGATAATATTTCAGAGATTAATAACTACTACAAAGAATATTTATGTGTAGCATATTATGTCACAATCAGTTGGTTTGACTCTCTCACACGTGCTACTGCAATACAGTTGATTGAAATGGAAGTGACTGAGATTAAGCATAAGGGAATTGTGTTTGGATTAACTTCAAAATTTCCCATCAAAACTCAGATGCTATTTTCAACCACTGTGACATAATTCCATATTATTTGCAATAATTACTTACCAGCAGTTCTAGAGACTACCAGCTGCATATTTTGTCTATTTCTTTCAGAACTGCTGGTTCAGAAAACCTGCTATTTCCAAACTTTCCATCATATAATTGGGAAGTACCTGCATGGCACAAACTGAGCACAGCTAGTGGAAGAAGAGCTCCTAAGGAAGTTCTGTGAGGGATGATATCGATTGAGTATGAGTTGGCATTCATCCCTCTGAGTCACTGCGGACACGACACCAGTGTGACGCACCTTCTTTTGGGTACTTGATCCCAGGGTAATTTCCCTGCCGTGCAGGAGTTGGCTGCTATGCCATTGCCTCCTTTAATGTGGATATTATGTGCATAGTGCTGTAGACTTAATCCCTGTGCTGCTGAAAGGAACTGGAAGACCCTAATTGAACGTAACATATTGGATCAGGCCACAAATGAAGAAAAAATGTAAACTCAAGAAAAGTTTGTAACTGATTAAGAAGGAAACATTACATTCTACTAGACATCTCATCCCAGGGTTCTTGTACTTTGCTGAAGGCAATGGAAGTCACTGGTTATTAAGTGAAATACAGACAAAGACCCAACTAATTATGTATAATTTACATTGACTTTGATAATGTGAAATGCTGATGGTCTTTCTGAAAGGGCTCTTTGTGTCAAGTTAAATATAATAAACTGAAAACCAAAAAACTTCTGTCATTACCTCCTTTTTTGGATTGCACTTACAACTGAGTTACAATTAAAACCCCCTCTAATTTTCCTTTTAATAATAAACTGTGTCTTTCATAGAAGACTTCTACATATTCAACCTCTTCTCTGCATTTGCCTGGAAATTTTTGTCAAAATATTTTTGAACACTTCACAAACATAATGGACTACACCTTGAATGTCTCTGTGAGGTGACTAAGCTGTGCTATTCATACTTTACAAACAGGAAACCGAGGTCTAGGGAGATCAAGTGAATGTACTAAGGGAAGGTACATAAATTGTGAAAGGCAGTGTAGATCTTGTTCAAAGATTTCTTAATCAGAGAACATATTTCCTCACTGAACAGAGACCAGGGAAGGAAGGCAGGCTGTCTCATTCTGAACTGTGAGAAGAAATTGATTTACTGTTCTTTTTTGTCTTGCCCGCAGTGGAAGTGGTCTAATCAATCCTTGACTTACTGCAGTGAACTTTCAAAGCTGAGATGACACTGCCCTTTATATTCAGGTAAGAGCTCTCAAAGCAAGAGGCCATCTGCTCAGTGTTCTGCTTTGCTTCATGTTTCACAGATGGTACAAGTGAGTTCAAGGCTACCTGCTTAGCATCTGAAAAGGCAGAGCTGTATATTGCTTTCTGGGAGAGGCAAGTTGCTTACAGGAATTTCAAGGGCATCAATTACCAAGGCTACGTACTATCTCAGAGAGACAATATGTAATATCAGAAGGGATGTGTGAATCTGCTGCAAACAACCCTATTTTCTACTACAAAACGTTGGCGTTTGCCATTTTTTACTCACTGTGTTATATCGCCTAAACATTTCAAATTACTTTAGGCAAATTAACTTTGATATTTTGTTAACATTTCTGAGTTGCTTTTTTTACTCCTTATTGAAAATCTAGCATATTAGTCTCATCAGTTAATTACTACTTCACAGCCAAATCCTTCCAGAAATGTTCCAGAAATATTCCAGAAATGTGGATGGGTATATCGCCAGCAGGACAGCTCAAGATGCAAGATGTGCAGCTTGATTAAGCATAAACTTGCTCTGTCCTGCTTGCAACTAAGACAAAGAAAAATGCCCATACAGCAAATGATCTAATAAAATCAACCTCAGTACAGCTTTTACCTTCAATATCACATCAGAGTGAAATTTATGTACCATGAAAGCTAAACAGATCAACAATATTCAAAGAACAAACACTCAGAGACAAAATTCTGTCTTCGGCTACTATATACACAGCTACTATTGATTACAGAAGGAAATAAGCACTTGCTTCCAAGGACTGAAATAATCTAAACTGAGCTTTTTTTACTGTTAGTCGAGTTCTTGGTTTGTACATGAATTGACCATGGCAAGCCTAAGGAAGTACATGTTATGAATGGAGCAGAAGAAATGGTCCATCCTATCTGAGATGAGATCTGTGACGAGTAAAGCCCTGGCTCTGAAGAATACGGTGGAAGTTTCAAATACTTTGCACTGAAGTTTCAACAGTTGTTCAAAGTAATTGCATAATCAGAAAGTTCAAAAAGAGGAAAAGTAATGCTGGTACATGAATCCAGTTTACATTGATTTTTGTTTTCATAAATTAATACGTATAAAAAATTGCAAAATAAAGAAAGAATATACAGGCTTCTTGGAAACCACTGTCTCTTGGGAAATGTTATCACATAATTAAATGCTTGAATCTGTGAGGAAAAAAAGGCAGCCCTAGTTGTATTGGGTCTTAACTGCTGAATACTCAGCTTTGTATCTTCAATGTTATTTTTAAAACAGGTTACTTTCATTTACTTATTGTTTAATTTTTAAAAAATGTATCTTTCCACGAAGGAAACATTTACACTTGATTCTCTGCTTTTTGGTTGTCACAAGAGTGCAAAGTGAGCGTAAAACATTACCCAACAGGCATGGCAGCATTTTACAAGCAATTAGTAGAAGGAAGTACAAACCAGAATAATCAGGCAGTAAGATAACTGTGAGGCTGCATTTTCATAATTACCTGTGTTGTATCTGGATCTGCCTGTAAAGCAGAAGCAGAGGCAAAACCAGAGAGGTCTCCTCTAATTGTAACCCAGCAAATTGCACTTCAGGCTTATTAAAAGATAATGTGGAAACAAGCAGTTTTAATGGATTTACCCTATTCTCCTGAGGTTGCTGGGACAAGTGTCAAATATTTAGCTTAGAACTAATGCACTTGCCCGTAAGGGGAAATTTATCTGTGTATCTATAGGACAAGAAAGCACTAGAGAATCTCCATCTGTGGAAAAGTTCTAAAAGTAACAGACTGAGTCTTCAACTTCATGAAAGAGAGGCTGGGAGAAGAACAGCTTTTGCTGCATGAAGAAAGCTTTCGCGAAGTGTCCTAGTGTGAAGTTTAAGAATAGGCAGGATTAAAAATAGCATGCAGGTTGCCTGTTATTTAAAATTATATTTTACGCATTTTTTTTCTAGTTGATAAAGAAAAATACTTTAAGAGAGCTGTAATTGGTTACTGTTTCTAAGAGGAAAGCAATCCAAATTATAAAGGGATTCACAAGTTGGTTAGCTCCCAGAATTCATGAAGAGAATGAGATTCACTAAAATAAAGAGGTTTCCTATTTTGATACCCCGATGAAACCCTGCATTCTGATGGATGCTGCTTTCTTCTCCCATAACCTCACTCCCACACCCCGAATCTGCTCTGTAGTCTTTCCCTAAGCCAAGGCAATGTTCTGTCTTAAGAAGAACTCTGTAAATTGGAGTGAAGAGAGACTTGAAATCTGCCACCAAATGGCGTGACCTTTCCCTGGGCAGCATTAGCTTTTTTTGCTTTTTCCTATGCTGTCTCTGTGCTCAGCATCAACTCATGGACTGCCTCTTCTCTTTCAAATCACTTTATCAGTTTCTGTCACGAAAGAGGAATCTGTCAGAGAAAGTGAAAGATGATACCTGCCTATGCACTGAGGACAACAACAAATTGAAAAAGCAAACCTATCCTAAATGCATAAAAAGGTGTAATGCCTTTCTTGTTCTTCTGTTTTTATAAGGACTGACACTTTCGAATCTTAGCTCTGCAGGATGGAGACTGTCTATCGCTGTATTTACACAGCAGCTAATTAATCTCCGGCCTGATCCTGGTCTTGACTTCTGGCCTCTACCAGAATTAGATTATCATAATAACAGCAATTAGAATGTTCTCTTTCTAACATATTGGATAGCTTCGGACATTTGATCTGACCTATTCAATAGTTAGAGACATAAAAGATCTGAAAAAGACACAGAATGAAAAAAATGTAATTGTGTGTATTATTTCAGCTCATGACTCTCATCATCTTTTAACCTTTGCATCTTCATACTTGGAAAGGAAAAGATTTCTTACCATATGAAGTCAGTAAGGAATCACTTGCACTGCTGGTGAAATTCTTTATGTTTGTACCATAAATACAGAATAATTTGAGGACCAAACAGTACAAAAATACTAATATCCTACAAACTCAAATGCCAAACAGCAATATATAATCTATCATGCAAATCACTGTTGCTTCAGTAATAACCCACAAAAAAAAAAGAAATAAAATGTCCAAATCTAATGGAGTCAGTTTTCAAAGAGAAACGTGTGATACCTTCTCCATGTGAAATCTATGCATGAAAATAATCTCAGGCTCCTTAGATCAGAAAAAAATTAGAGCTGGCATGGACTTAATTTATTAAAGTTTGCATAAAACTTTTAATATTATGAGAAAGCTAAACTTTGTCATGAATTTAAGATGGAAGAAAATCTCGAGTGAAAGGATGACCTCAATACCAGATTTCCATACGGTTTCATTTGCCAGGAAGGCATGTCCGCTTGGCACAGTGTAGCCGTGGTCTCAGCAGCCGTGGAGACTTGAACTGTGCTTTGGGTTGTCCTTTCTCCCTCGCCCCAAAAGCGAGCTGTTTCCCCGACAGCAGCCATCTACCCTGTCACGTGCAGAGATGCTGCCTTGGTATTCCTAGAGACATGCAGCCGCTGTACTCTGCTCTAGGAAAAGGCTGCTGCGGTGGAAGCTGCTGTTCCCTCTGTCTTCTCCATGTCACAAGAGCCTCCTCCTCGATAGACTGTCCTGGGCAAGAATCACGGGAGAAGACAGGCAGAGGGGTGTACCGAGTGCTGGAGCCTGGCTCTCAGGGCCCGTGGGCTCCTATTGCAAAGGCAGCAAATCTCCCCAGCAGCAGCTGCAGCTCCGCATGTCCCCGAGCAGACACGGGAGGAGAGGACGTACCTGGGACAGCCTGAACTGCTCTCAGGGAAAAGGGATGTAAACTGGGTGTTCCAGTATTGGTCTTCTGTCAGAGAATGGCGTTATGGCACACTCATTTCCTGAATTTAAGCTGATGGGAGAGGCTGGATATATTTGGGAATGTATCAGATGGGAAAAAGCAGAAACAGGATCTTGGATGAACTAATTTAATCTTTTTTATCACACGGGCAATCCTTTTGCAAATGATGTTGGGCTATTTTGTTGCTTCTTGATTGGATGCAGAAAGGAACCAACTTTAAAACACAAAAGATGCCGCTTCAGGAGATTAATACGAAATTGAATCAGGCAAAGATTGCAATCACAGCCCTGGACACTGCAGAGGAACTGCCTGTGTTAATAACTTGGAAGGCGAGACTGGCGTAGCAGAATGCAATGCATTATAATGAGCTCTGTTAAAACCAGGAGGATCGAGTGTGACCATACGTAAGAGCTTGCTCCTCGTCTTGGAGAACTTGAAGCAAAAAAATTTATTGCCAGTAACAACTGGAGAATCAAACTCAGTTTGCAGAATATCCATGGAATTAATGATTTAAAAACAAAGCTGGAGAGAGAAGCAGCATGCTGATCAATATTTTGTGACTAGATTTATTGAGGTTCCTGCTTAGGAGTGAAACTATAGAAGGTAAAATTATGTATATTTACAATAATTTATAATTAATTTAAATGTCTTTTAATCATTATTCGTACACATGAACCATTTCACTACCGATTCTGGGAGTGACTTAGAATTTCTAACAACAAAAATGGCATTTACTCTCCTCAGAAAGTATCCACAGCAACACAGAGATAAGACCATGCATAGGGACTGGTTTGGAATGGGCACAGAAAGTCAAGTGCCTCCTAATAAGTCCTCTATAGCACTCTGTAGAGTTCGGTTATTAATGTTAATATTTGTTTTAAAGTCCTGATCCAGCCTGACCATCCACTCTTCATATATTTTATAATTAACTCTTCCCCAAGAGTTCTTCCTGCTCTGCTCTTTAATGCCGAGAAACAAACCATGGCTCGATCTGAAGCTGCCTTTTGAGTGATCAGTACGCTCTACTTAGCAAATAGAGTGAATTATCTTTCATGAATTATATTGTTGCAGTAGAGAATGTTCATAGTTCAGTGGTTAAAACACTACAAGCACTGGGGTGCTCAGAGATGTTTCTGTGCAGAGTATAACCATACATTCAACGTTACGAAAGCATGACAATATAATGGCTATTAGAAATTCTTATTAATCCATGCTGGCTCTCTGCAAGTGCATTCACAGCATCGAGCTGCTGAACAGCCATCTTCAGATACCTGTTCCGGATTTACAGCCTCTCCAGATACAAGGTTGTTCTCACTGATGAAACCAGGAATCTGTTCTAACCCAGAACAGTGTCTTTCATTTGGTCCTCATGCCTCTCAGCTCTCGGTATCTTTTGACTTCATTGATCACCCTCAAAGGATGATCGCCTGCCTGACATGAGCTTCTCAAACTTGTACCTTTCATTCACTCTGACATGACTACAGAACATCACCTTCAAATAATAGTTTGAACACCTCCTACCCACATCTTTGATTTGATTTCTCATGTCCTCTGTTGTCATTCTACACATTATAATCACTGCTCCTGTAATTAATTCCTTCCTTTGTTTCTTCCTTCTTCTGCTGTGCTTAGTGTGCAAATTCCACATTCACACAATATAATTAACAAAATAAAGTAACACAACAGCAGATGAACAAAAGAATTCTGCCATTCATAGCCATTCTAGTTACTCATCTTTTCTCTCTTTTTCTTTATAATTATAAAAATTTACAGTATCATCAAAGTACTACCACACTGATATTATCACATTAGACATTCTGGAGCAAATAATATAGAAATTAATTTTCAGATATTCCCTTTTTTATCCTTTATGCCTGTTGAGCTGCATTGTTTTTTTTAAATCCAAACTGACCCTTATTTTCACCACTGACAGACTTCTCTATAGTTAGTAGCAGGCTTGACTGCAGACAATGTGAGTTTTGCTTACCTAAAAATCACAAATAGCTATTTCTGCTACTGTGGAAGTGAAAAAAAAAATTAGCTAGCACTATAAATCCTTTTGTGCTCTAAATAACAGCTTTTTATAAAAAAGATGAGAAAAAATTTATTTTGTTTTTATAATACCTGTTACATCATGTTGGGGTTAACCATGAGATTATAAACTGCACTGACTGCTTTACAATTGGTTTCTGATATACTTTTTCTTTACTTTTTATTTTAATTTTTTTTTTTCTTTCTGGAAAGAAACTCTGTAAGGATTGTATATTTACAAGACCAATAGAATGCATTTTATTATGTATCTTTCAATGCTAAAAGCTAGTTTACTGATCAAATTCAGATTGGATCCATTTAGTTTCCAATTCATCTTAGCTACACTCTTGATGGAAATTAAGATCCTCTTGTATTTCTCTTACATTTAATCCCGAAATCTGCTTAACAGGTAAAGAAAATTAGTGAAGTTCAGCTAATACCATCAGTTTTTTGTTCTGCAAAAATAAATACTAGTTAGGGAGACTTTGATGAACTTATTTTCATGAGGCATGATTTTATTAATGTTCTAGAAGTTTGTGTGAATATATGTATATAGACCACCAATATTCCTACCATTAATTAAGACTATTTTCTTAATTCCTTCTCATCGATATTTTTTAAAAAGATTCATGCAGGTATTTTCACTTGTTTTTTTTGCAATAACCATATTTTAATGGGTTAAAATATGGGTTTACCTGCTACAGAAAAAAAAAGTATATTTTTCCTATGGTTAACCACAGTGCTATCTTAAACAATAAAAGGAATCTGCATTTGATTCTGCTGGAAATAGAATGAATACAACCTGCCTTTTAAACACAGAAAGGCTTAATTATCTGTGTGTGTTTTCTCCATAACTTAATTCTGTAAATGTTTCCTAAGGGCAAGTTATCAATTTTCATCTAGTAAGAAAATATGGAATGCCTGCAATGCTCTCTAGCAAGCTTACTCGTGGTTCTTTGGACACTGATGATTTTGTCTGATCTAGGTGATACAAAACAGCGTTTCAGGTTACACTTCTTTTGTCTCTCTCTTCCACAGATAACTTAATATAGTTGCAGTGCAATGATTTCCTTCCCTTACAGTGCTCCTTTTTCACTAACCTATGAAACATCTTACACAAGTACGTGAGAAAACCCACATAAATCGGATGCCAGGTGTGGTTTGCAGTGGCAATCCATCTCAGTGAACTCTCTAGTGTAATTAATAGTTCTAATTACCTTCCAGAGCATATTTCATGTCCTGGGCAAGCAGAGTCCACATGATTTCTGCGCTGATTTTTCCCATGTTCAGCTCCTGAGGAAACCTGCAATCAGAGTACATCAGTTCACCTGCTGCTAGAAATTATGCTTACAGCTGCACAGCAAAGGAAAATATTTGCACAAAATAATCCCCCTAGTATGCACTTACTGTATTTTGTGTTTTGTACAATTATATGAACCATCCATTCTTCAAATAAAAACTTTCCTTAGTCTAATGTCAGGGCCCTAAGTAATTAGTTGAATGTTGCACCAATACCCCCACACGACACTGTAAACCAAGAAACATCCATCTATACTGCAGATACCTCCTCAACTTCAGATAGATCAGATGGTTTATGAAAAACTGGAAAGAGCACAGATGTTTAGCAGATAGAGGTGTTCCTTAATTCCCTTGTTAAACTGGGAAACAGTGAAGCTGTCTGTGAAGCTATACTGGTCTATGCTGGTTGAACACAATTCGCTGTTTGAAGACTTTCACCCTGAAGTATTGATAAAACAGTAAAGAACATAAAAGGTAGACAAATGCATGCTTTTGATTAAAACTTTCAGTTTTGGTCTTATGCTTCATGTCATCTTGGAAAAACAGTCCTTTTTAGATGTTTTTTTCCTGTTTATCAAGTATTTCTCCAAAACTTTTTCATAGATCCCATCTGCTTCTTATTCTATATAAAAGAAAAGCTTTAATCCTTCAGTCACCATCTTTGCTGTTAGCTACTAGCAAAAGCTGACATTTTAGGGACAGCCACTGCATGTTTCACATCATATTTAAAAGGGGAGCTATTTGCCTGTCTTTTTTTTTTTTAAATAAAAAAGAAGTCTGTCCTGGTGTGGGACTGTCATTAATACGAGCAGTTCTCAGGGCACAGAAGCAGACCAAAGCTGGTCACGCAGCTAAAGAGCCTGAAGAGAGGCATTTAAAAACACCCCTGGAACGTATAAAACAATCCCAAACTTTGGGATCTCTACAGATAAAAAAACCCCTGAGATCCAAATGACCTCCTAATTTCTTATTCAAATCAATCACTTATGCATTTTAAATATAAAACCAAAAGAAATCCATTGAAATTGACATTTTAAACATCAAATTATCCACAAAAGTCTCAATTATCCACTTCATTTCCATTTGATAGACTTCTTATGCAAGTGTGGGCATACTAAAATAGATCTCAAGAAAATAAGCTAAAATCTTATAGAATTTCAAATAGGCAAAATTTTTACATACTTTGTTAAAAGTATCACGTCACAAACAGAAGCTTCCTTCCACACGACTTCCAAACGTGTCACAAGTGAGGTTCTTCGTTCAGTTAAACCCCACAGCATCTGCCAGTAAAGCTGGTTCAGCTTCGCTAATTGTGGCAGATGTAACACCTTTCAAGGAGATGATGGTTTAGATATTTCTTATACCACATCCCAGATTTTGTGTTGATGGGCATGGAAAAAAAGTCCGTTGACCTCCGTGCTGCTGATAATGCAAGATATCTTCCTCTTTCATTCATATCTTTTCATTACTGTGAGGACTTAAGGTGCAAGCCAGCGATAGTAGATCTCACGAGACACCATGATCTGCACCTTCGGCACCGTGTCACACAGGCGGTGACTTTGCAGGTCTTATTTAGAGGAGCAGCGTTACTGATGGCAACACAAGTGTGACTAGGGCAGGCTTAGACTGTGCTTGAAATCTAATGTCAAACCTAAATCAGCAACTCTCTGGTAAGCACAAATGCCAATACAAACTGGTCCTACCAGAGAGAAACCAACTGCAAAATGACAAGCTTGACAGGAACGTTCCCTTTACCTTCACCAGCAGGACTGTCTGTGTGAACAATGCGGGAAATGTCTGTATAATTTCCATCACTATTATGTTCATTTTTGTTGATTTTGTTGTTACAAAGAAATCTGTCATGAAGTGGCAAGCTGGTTAACCCCGCAGAACATTTTCCAGTCTTTATTCTTCTAGGAAAGAACGCTTCTAGTGGCTTACCATCTGCCAGCAGTTACTGGACAACACTGGCAATTTGCACAGCATGCTTCTAGTCTCTGTTACTTGCTGGATGGTTCATACCTTATCTAAGGGAAAAGCTGAAAACTGTGTCCTGTCTACTTAACAATTTATATTAACATCTCTGTTTTTAATATCGCTAACTTTTGCTATGTATTTTAAACAATCGGCTCCATGGTTATAATACCATTTATGGGTTTGGTTAAGAATCTAAGGGTGCACACACAACTTGAGACTGCAGAACACTGAAGACTTTCTGTATTTATGTACTATATACAAGTGTGAGCCTTTTTTTCCTGTGGTGAAGTGTAATTGTTATGGCTCTGGTGTGCACCACGCCTGCCACAACTTTCCTCATAGATGGCTTTATGCATGAGTAGTCATGTTTAATGCCGTTACTCATGTTTCTAAGATAACTCATGCAATAATAATATAGAATTCATTATTTGCCTTGTAGTAGCACTTAGAGGCTTCTAGTAGGTTTAAGAAACACCTATGTAGGAACTTTTTAAAACTCATGCTAGTTTCCATACTTATAACAATCAGGGTATTACGCAGCTGTCATAGGTATGGGTATGATGCAACTCTCATGGTTATTGTTGCAGTTATTATATGAGCAGCTAACAAAGCTTAACACATGACAGAAGCATACAAAATTTTCCATGCACTAAAGGTAAGTGGTAACAGCAACAGACTTATTAAAGGAAGGGATAATGAAAGGTCCAGTTTTAAAGCACCTACGTAAGTAAGGAATTTCTTTCATTATTTGTATTTTATCACTTTATTTTTAGGTAAAAAGACTACTCTTCCGCAAACTATTTCAGAATTCAGTCCCTAAGCAGGAAAATTTTAGAGAAATTTCTCACGCAAACCTTTGTAAAAGCCAGACATTTTGAGTGAAGGAAGAGGATGACTAGGAGAGTGCTCTATTAGTCACTTTGTTTCCTCCTGCTACAATTATTTCTGTCTGATAGGCCATAATTTCTCTGTCATTCTTAGAGCAATACAATAAAATCTCAGTTTATTCAAAACACTGCTATTAAAATCACATTCCTCACTTGCATGACAGTCTCTAATCCTCAACCCATATGTCAACCATACAATACTATTTGGTGGAACTTCTTAATAAACAGAACATGCAAGGGTTTTGTGGAAAATAAATTAACCATTTATCCTAGGTAGTACTGCATGTCTCTAGTCCAATCCTAAACTAAAGAATTCCCATAATGACAATTAAAAATGTTTTTTCTTAATTTGTACAGTCAAATCTGCAGTCTGCTACATTTTAAGACTATTGAAGTCCCTGAACCTCAGAAGCACATTCCCAGAATAGCTCATTTTCCATACTTGGTGGGTTCAGTCTCATTCAGATGCTAAAAAGAGCATGGTGCTGGTATATGAATACACTCATTTTTGTGCTGCACATGCAGCAACAGGTGATCGCACTATCTGTGGAGTGCTGGGCATGGTCACTGCTTCACTAATTCTTAAGACAAAAGTTCTATCTGAGTTTAGAAAATATATATTCTGTTTAAACCAGGAGCAAAGAGTTCATTTATTCTCACTTTTTATGCTCTATCTTCCAACTATCCAAAGTTTTTATTTTTAACCAAAGCAATGTTCCTTTTCCTGAAGAAAAAGATAACGGACAAAACAGATACCTTATACAGTCTATATAACTAATCTGGTCTTAAAGTGTATGATACACTGCTACATGAGAGATCAGCGGGTCTTGTGAAAGAACAGAATACCCACTTTGTTAAACAGGATAACGCTCACAAATTCAATAAAATAAGTGATATTCATATGCTTCCATAGAAAAAAGTGTAATTGGTAATTGAGAATACCAATGAATCAAGACACCAAACACATCAGACACACTTTCCATTATCAAAGAAACATTTTAGTGTTAGCCTGACGTAGTCCAATTCATGATGTAGTTTATCTGATTGTTTTAACTTCCTTCCATGCTTCTGGTTTTCAGTTGTTTGGGTTTGGTTTTTTTCTGCACTCATCTATATTTCATAACCCACTGACCCATAGGTTACAGTTATGCTGTTCCTTCAATATTAGTTACTGTCCTTGACTTCACAGATTTATTAAACATTCTGGCTCCTGAAGATTGAGGAAATCTGCTCCAGCAGATTCCATGTGCCAGTTCTTTCCACACTGTGGAATGGGGAGGGAGTGTGCAAGGCTTGCTTTTACAGCACTTCTGATAATTTCCATTTCCAAACACTCACAGTATCATTTGCCATTCTGCATCGGCACCAGCACTCTTCAGTTAGGTTCCTTGTCCTGTGTCATACTCCCCTCATGCTGTGTTATACTCCTTTAATTTCGGAATGCCCAGATCATATTTCAACTAAATACCCATGTTCACTGCAAACAGAACTCAATGCCATTGTATTCATTTTTTCTTTTCTCTCTTTTATTTCCTTTTGCAATGCTTTATCTATCTTGACTTTTTGAAGTTTAAGCTAATACTTTCTGACTTCCAAAATTTAACTTTGCTAATCATATCACTTTTTTTCCACCTCTTGTAGGCTCTGGTTTTTACCCGAACATGATTTTTGAGTTGGTTGTTCATGCTTTCTTCTCTGGCAATTTAAGGTTGTGTTCCAACAGTTAAATGAAGCAGGAGCACAAGCAGACTTTCCTCTGCTACTGCATGTTCACATAGTCCAGTCAAGAAAGGGCAGAAAGGAACAAGCTGCTAAGCAAATGGGTTTGGCAGCTAGTGTCTCTGC
>VZTO01006852.1:0-25031 GCA_013400615.1 Syrrhaptes paradoxus
GCCCTGGCGCCGAGTCCTGCCGGCGGTTCGGGGCTCGTCGGCCGTGGCCCGGCAGAAGCTCTCACGGGGCACCGCTCGCCGCCGCCGCTCTCCCGCCGCTGCTGCCTGCCTGGTTTGGGCTGGGCTTGGCAGGGCCTGGCTGGGCTCCGCCGCCTCCCCGCCCGCAGCCACTCCGTGCCGCCTTGGCTGGGAGCACCACCCTGCGGCCCGCGCCGGGACTGCTCCTACCGCCGCCCGCTGCCGTCGTGGAGCGGCTGCAGGACCACGGGCGTGTTGTCGTTCTCGTCCCGCACCACCACGCGCACTACCACCTCCAAGGTGCGCACCTCCTCATAATCCAGCGCCGTCCGGAGATACACCTTCCCGATTTTAGAGTTGAGCAACACGTCAGGCTCCTCCTTGCCCTCCTGCTGCACCAGCACACAGCTGATGCCCGCGTTTGTTCCCGCGTTGGTATCCTTGGCTTCCACGCTGCCAAAGCGGAGCATGGGGCTGCTGTTATCCGTGACCGACTTGGTGTAAATCTCCTCGGTGAACTCAGGGGGATTGTCGTTCACGTCTGAAAGCTGCACGAACATGCTTTCCCGAGAGCTCAGACGCTGTGTTCTCCAGTCCGTGGTTGCGATGCTGACTCCGCCGTCCCCTCCCTGTCCAGCTCCGTGGTTGTTGTCAGCTCGTAGTAATTACCAAAAGTGGGGCTGAGGCTGAAGGGCAAGTCCTCGTCAACGGAGCGCTCAGTCCTACTGTTGTCCCCAGAGTTGCGGTCCCGCATGCTGAACAGGGCCACCACGGGGCGGGGAGGGGAGTCCTCAGGAATGGAGGCAGTGAGGGAGTTGAGCGCTATCTCCGGGGTGCTGTCATTCACATCCAGGATCTCTACCTGCGCCTTGCAATGCACAGACAGCCCCCCGCCGTGGGTGGCTCTCGCGAACATCTTATGATTTTTCTGTTCCTCCAAGTCCAAGGTACCCGTGACCCGTATCTCTCCCGTGGCAGGGTTCAGCTCAAAGAACTGCCAGGACCACTTCAATTTTTGGGTGGAGGAGTACCACACTTGGCCATAGGACCCTTCGTCAGGATCTGCGGCAGCAACTCTGACCGCCAGCTGCACCGGGTGGCTGTTCTCGGCCAGCCGCACCTCGTAGATCTGGCTAAACACTGTCAAGTTGTCGTTGGCATCCAGCACCCTGATCCGGATCTGAGCCGTGCCTGACCAGTGGGGCAAACCCCCGTTGGTGACGGTGAGGGGTAAATTCAGCTATCGCTGCTCTTCACCATCCAGCTGCCATTCTAGGATGAGCTCCGGGTATTTTTCTCCATCTTTCCCTGTTCCAACAGTGAGGGAGAAATGTGAATTGGACCTGAGGCTGTAGTACTGCAAGCCGCTGCTGTTCGCATCCTCATCTTGGCCACTTTCCAGAGGGAAACAGGAGCCAGGAAACACCGTTTCGGGAAGCTCTAAAAGCCTCTCCTTCTTCGGGAACATGGGAGAGTTGTCGTTCCTGTCATGAACCTCCACCTCCCCTCAGATCAGCTGCAGCAGATTTTCAAAGAAGAGCTTAAAGAAGAGCGTGCAGGTCTCCCTCTGCGGACAGAGCTGCTCTCGGTCCAGCAACTCCTTTGCCCTCAGGTCTCCGGTGTTGTGATTGAGGCAGAAAAGCTGTTCATTCCCCTCGAACACAACTCGGGCCTTGCAAGATTCGAGATGGTTGGAGAAACCCCCAGCCCCTTGGAAATATTAGCCACAAAGGAGTCACTCTCCATCTCCACCAGAGAATACAGGAGGTGCTCGGCCCCTCTCCGACACAGGCAAACACACAGAATGAACATGATCACTTGCCTCTTGCTGCCTCCACTCTGTCTCCCACACTCCGTTACTCTCCCCAAAAAAAGCCATCTCTCGTCCTCCGTGCTTCCCAGCATTTTTCAGCAGTGCCCGAGGCAGAGTTTCTCAGCAGTGTGAGGCTAAAGGGGGTCTAGAAGCTCCCGAGCACCCCGGCTCCGTGTCCTGCCGCCCTTCCCGAGCAGCTCCCACGGTTTTTTCTCTCCCTGTGCCAGCAAACCCCGCGCGGGCAGATGAACCCGCCGGTCCGCGGCCAATATCCCCACCCAGCGTCACGACCGGGAATATTTCCTCTGCCGCCTTCGGGGCACAGTTACTCAGCCGGAGTTTGCTGTTTCAGTCTGCTCTCTCCATGCCAACCCGAAGTCCAAAGGCGCAGTGTAAATGCTCTCCTCGTTTGGGAGCAGGTTCACTCCCCACATCCTGAGAGCTGCTCTGTGTATCACTTCCCAGCTCGCAACCGTGACCTCTCCATACCCAGCTCTTGGTTTTTCTCCCTGGGGTGTAGGCATGGCAAGATCCACCACTTCCACAGGATGCAGTGCAGGATTTTCCTTCTCCCCTTGTTGATGAGCACAGGACGAGGGGCGGGTCAGAGAAGCGCAGCTGTTGAACACGAGAGCTGGTGCCAGTGCAAGGTCCTGAAAGCAACTGCTCCACCGTCACCCCAGCTCACCATCACCCTAGAATGACCACATTGTTCTAGGACACATCATTCTAACACTGTTTTCTTCACATTGTGGATCACACCTCGCCCAAAGGACAAACAGGTTTAACCCTTTTCTGTGTGAAAAGGTTTTTCTCCTTAATTGACTGGAGTATCCTCCCCTGCTGACCCTTGCATCCATGAGAAGTTGTGTCACTGCAGAACACACTGGTGAAAGATGTCGGAGCTGCGCACAAACGTTGAAATGCTGCAATCCGTTCTCATCTTTTAGATGCTTACAGTCCTTTCTCCACTAACGTTACCACATCCGTGCTTTAAAGGTTGCTTCAAACCTGACCTCCCGTATCTGTGGAAGGACATACGGCCAACAGCAACTGAATACAAAAGGCAAGGAAACAAACAGGAGAGCTCATCAATTAAATCCTCAGATACACAAACGCTAACGAGCAGGAGATAAGGGAGACTAGAGCAAAGAGCAGAGATCTAAGGCACTGACCAATGGGCCATTAAAAGAACGACTCAAGGATTTAAAAGACTAATTTACATCAAAGTCTGGGCCAGCTCGCTCTTCATTTCTGCCTTTCCAGGGTCATGTCCATCTCTCAAGTTTCTTTCATTATCACCAACACAGAAGCTTGATGTAAAACCAACTATGGACCAAGTACAGTAGTAGATGAGTTGGGAATGTGTCTTCTCTCATTTGTACCATGCAAAACCAACAGTGACACCTGGAATCCAGTTGCTTTGTGCCCTCGCCAATGCTCCTGCTCAGCTCTTTGCACCTCCGAGAGAGGAAGATAGCTTTGCTTCTCTGTAATCACTGCACTGCAGGAAACTGACACAAGCTGAGACAGACAAACTTCAACAGACGCTTCCCACCCTGACTGCAGTAACCCCCTAATTGTCACTCCCCTCATTTGAGAAAGGAGATGGTGTTCTTCAGCTTCAGGTGGAGAAGGGTGTAAGAGGAACAGTGATCCTTAACGGAGGCTGTAATAGAATCTTTGCACATCAGCAGATGCTTCTCTCAGACTGAAGCACATCTTGTTTCAGATTTTAGAGAAATGCAAAATAAAGAGGGTTACTTACCACGCACCACTAGATAGCTAATGCTGGTGTTTTCTGTTGGATCACAACAATAAAATGGATGTGTATGAGTAGAAGAAAGAAGAAGTCTGTTTACTGCCAGACGAAGGTACACTGTGTTTTAGGACAGACTAAGGAACTATAGCCATCATAATAATGTAACTTGCATAAATGCAGCAAATAATTCACTTGTCTGCTTAAGCACATGATGATGTTTCAGGCTTCCTCGGTTTTTAGTGATGACGTCTTTATACTAAGAAAGTAGCTTAAAATGATGGAAAAACGGTTTTCCGACACTTACATGTTCACACTGGAAAAGAACTACAGCAACGTATTCTGCTTAGTTCCTGCTGTGCCTCCGTATTCCAGAACACAGTGCTTCTAAAAGAAGATTCTGCCCACACTTCAGCAGCCTGAGCAGTTTCTGTTTCCAAAAATCCCCTTCCTGGTCTTTCAGTGGGAATTCAGATCTGCCGAGTGAACTCTCAGAGGCTCCATGATGAGTTTTGTTCCTCCCTGGATAAAGGCTTCTTCCCCATCCCGGAGCCACTGCCCATAAACTCCAGCACAGTCTAAGGACAGCTCGGCTTGGGAGGAGCTGTTTGCCTGCGGATCAGCAGCACAGATGCTTCCCCGACTCACTGTGGTTTCCATGCATTTCAATGCAAAAAGGGACCAAAGCCAGCTCCCAGGATGCATTTCTTCTCTCGTCTCTGGCACTCAGTGTCTGAATTCCCAGCTCTCTGGCAGAACTGCTGTCCTGAGCTCTCAGCTGGAAACAAACGTCAGGAAATTCTAGGAGAATCGTTCCCAACCTTCTGGCTCTCTGTTATGCTGTAAACACCCCTGGTACATGTCCTGTTTGTGGCTCATTCTCCGAGTGATAAACCAGCTTCCTCTCTCTGTCTGCATTCAGGCCAGTTAACGCTTTCATAGAATCATAGAATCATTAAGGTTGGAAAAAACCTCAAGGATCATCAAGTCCAACTGCCAACCCAACACTACCTAACCCACTAAACGGTGTCCCTAAGTACCACATCTACATGTTTCTTGAACACTGCCAGGGATGGTGACTCCACCACTTCCCTGGGCAGCCTGCTCCAATGCGTGATCACTCTTTCAGTGAAGAAAGGGACCTTCAAGAGCATCTAGTTCCACCCCTCCTGCCATGGGCAGGGACACCTCCCACTAGCCCAGGTTGCTCAAAGCCTCATCCAGCCTGACCTTGAACCCCTCCAGGGGTGGGGCATCCACAGCTTCTTTGGGTAACCTGGGCCACTGCCTAACCACCCTCACAGAAAAACATTTCTTCCCAATATCTCATCTAAATCTCCCCTCTTTCAGCTTAAAAACTTTTACCCCTTGTCCCACCACTCCACACCCTGATCAAGAGTGCCTCCCTGTCTTTCCTGTAGCACCCTTTCAGTACTCAAAGCCTGCTGTAAAGTCTCCCAGAGCCTTCTCTTCTCCAGGCTGAACACCACCAACTCTCTCAGCCTGTCCTCCTATGGGAGATGCTCCAGCCTCTGACCATCTTTGTGGCGTCCTCTGGATTCGGTCCAACAGCTCTGTGTTTTTCCTGTGCTGAGGACCCCAGAGCTGGATGCATCACTGTAGATGGGGTCTCACGAGAGCAGAGAAGAGGGGGAGGATTGCCTCCCTCAGCCTGCTTGTCACGCTGCTGGTAATGCAGCCCAGGACATGGTTGGCTTTCTGGGCTGCAAGTGCACACTGCTAGCTCATGTTCAGCTTTTCATCAACCAACATCCCCAAGTCCTTTTCTTGAGGGGTGCTCTCAATCCATTCTCCACGCCTGTATTTGTGCTTGGGATTGCCTCGACCCATGTGGACTTGGCCTTGAACTTCATGAAGCTTGCACAGGCTGCCTCTCGAGCCTGTCCAGGTCCCTCTGGATGGCATCCCTTCTCTTCAGGGTGTCAACCACACCACACAGCTTGGTGTCACTGGCAAGTTTTCTGAGGGTGCACTTGATCCCACTGTCCATGTTGACAACAAAGATGATAAACAACATCGATTCCAGTACCAATCCCTGCAGAACACCGCTCATCACATCTCCACTTGGACATTGAGCTATTGACCACAACTCCTTGAGTATGACCATCCAGCCAGTTCCTTATCCACAGAGTGGTCCATCCATTAAAGCCATGTTTCTCCAACTTAGAGACAAGGATGTCATGTGGGACAGTGACAAATGCTTTGCACAAGTCTAGGTAGATGATGTCAGTTGCTCTTCTGTTGTTTGGCACGAGTAATCCAGGCAAGTATGAAACATCTAGAAGACATCCTATAGAAACCTTCTGTCAAATGTGCTTAACAAAAATACATGCTATGGGCAAACAGCAAGCACTGCTCACATGTTGTGCACAACAGCTTCTAGAAGTCAGAGAGACAACTGAGGAGTTTTCAAGCACAGATTGGTTGTGGGATGCTCAAAGTTGTGGATATTTTCTATTTCACAAGAAGACCTCTGACTGTTGTATGTCCTCTCCTAGAGTAATTTGAAGCTAAGAACCAATTCAGCAGGAATTGAATTGGTAGCAGTAGTAGCAGCACAAAACTTCACCTCCCTTCAGATCAGCTGCAATGTATTTTCAAATAATATCTTAAAGAAGAGAGTGCAGGTATCATTCTGTGGACAGACCTCAGATCTCCTCCTTGTTCAGCAGCTCCTTTACTGTCAGGACTCTGGTGTTTTGGGTGAAGCAGAAGTGCTACTCATTCCTCTTGGATGCACATGGGTCACATTTCCTCCTAGGCAGCAGTGTTTCCTTTCTACTGACATCAATCTGTGAGTTTATCAGCATTAAAACCTCCCCTGAATACCTTCCAACTTTGAAAAATAAGGGGAAATTCCCTGCTTCAGGAGTCTGAGTTCATCTACCTTTTCAAAGACACTCTGCACTCTCCAGTCTCCAAAGATAATGCTGGATAGCAGATACCTGCCAGATGTCTACCCAGACTGTTTCCCCCCCTACATCTTTTGAAGGCAATCAGTTCTTGCTCTCCTCTCTTTAACTACAACAGTCTCAGTCCTTCTCATTTGAAAATAAATCCTCTCAACTTCAACACTTTGCTACTACAAATGTCTTTTGAAGCCAAGTAATTATTCTCATCGTTGTAAACTTTGTGCCTAGTGGAATCCAATTTTTCTATCCTCAACCTCACTCCTAGGTCAAATACGCAGCCATTTTCTTCATAAATCCCAAGAGCTGTGTGTTTCCTTGCGTCCTGAGTTCTCAAATGTCCCATAAATAATATTTTAATTTCTAGCTCTACATTGTGGGGGCAAATGTAATCTACTGAGATTTTTTTTCATGTTCTTGGAGCCAATTTCTGTATGACTCCTTCCACAGTTTCCTGCAGTGACTGTTTCAGTTGACTAGGAAGAGACAGATAAAAATGGAAAGTTGGAAAGTCACATGACGAACAGTCAAGCACCACAAGACTGTTGGTCAATTCAAGTCTGCTCTGTGAATAAACTTGGCTTTCCATGTGTTTTTTCATGAAGTAACAGAGAAAAAGATTGTCTTCTCAGTGACATTTGAATAGTCTTGAAAAAGAGACTCCAGGGATAAAAGCACCACACAGATATTTCATGAACAGGGGCAAGAAGTATTTCTACAATTGGCGATCTGAAAATAGTGACTAGAAGTGATTGAAGGAAAACAGTCGAGCCATATAATAAGAAAGTGAGAAACAGCCAAACCGTATATTGTTCTGGGCACTGAAAGAGCCCATTTTCTCTTTTAAGGACAGGAGGGTAAGGACAGACAAATACATGTAGGATCCATCCCAAAAGCAACTTAGGACGAGCTTGTTGGTGTAGCATCTGTAACAAAAGAATCAGAACGGGCATTAGTAAAGAGAAGGGGGGGGTGCAATCAGCCAGAGTGGAAAGGGAACAGGGAATTCTGGAGAAAAGCGGGAAGGGCAGTAGATGCAGCCTGAAGTCAAAGCCAGTGCAGGAATCAGAAAAGGAAAAATGGACATAAAGAAGGAAGAAACAAAACAGCTAGGCAGGAGAGGAAGGTGGGAGGAAGAAAGGCTGAGATACAGTCCTTTAAGTTTGTGTTTGTCCTTCTCCCATTCTTAAGCCTGGCTTAGGACCTAGATACCCTCTTTTCCATCTGTCTCCCTCAGTGTCTCTCTTTCCACTTGGGGAGCAATAAAATGATCAGAGAGTATCAGCAAACCAAAGGAAACCCTAGTATTAAAGCCAGTTTAACGGGATGAAGTGTCCAGAGAAAGCAAGCATCGGTGTCCAACTCTGTCTCCTAGTGCCAGGCTTGGTCCATCTTCAAGTCAAGTTCCCAATACAGTAAATCTTGGATGACATAAACATATTGAGAAGGTGGAAACACCTGTCCCAGTGACAACTAAAAGAGAGGTCAGTGGAGAAGTGATTCAAGCACAACTTCAGCACTGCCTGGAAGGAACATGGAGCTTTTGAACCAAAAGAACAGAGACCAAGGGAGTTGTCATGTTTATTCACATCACAGGTGAACAGAAAGATGGGTCACCATGAGGGACCACCCTCTGCTTCATATCTAGTGCTTCTGAAGATACAGTGACCAGTCCAGTGGTTAACTAAGTGGCCAGCACTGTTCACAAACTGAATCCAGCTAAATGTTAAGTGCTGTATAATCCCAGCATAAGAGGAAACTGACCTATGTTTTACAGAAGCAGCAGGCATCCTATTTTGAGAGGATACCCGGGAAAACAAAAGCTTTTTATGCCCTCAATTTATCACCTGCTTTTCTGCCCCCAGCTGCAGGTGCCTTACTCTCCCATTATGGTTCCAGCAGGAACTGCAGCCCAGACACCCTCCAGGATCACAGGATGACCCTTGTGTCTCTGACACAACGAAGTCATTCTCAGAAATAACAGGGTGAACAGTCAACTTCCTAGGACACCTTTTACACCAAGTAGTGACCTTTAGGTTCTCAGTATCCTAACATACCCTTGTATCTTGACTATTTTGTTTCATACCTGTTGTATCTTGCCAAGGCTGACCTGTGAAAAGCCATCTTGCTGTCGGACAATGTTTTGACATGCTCTGTACTGCTGACCAATATCACGTAGTTATTTCTTAAAGAACAAATCTTTCCTGAGCAGAAAATATCCATCCTATGGGGTGAAATCCAGAAAGGGTTTATTCATTGTTTAGGCAATAGACATATGCTCACAGTGATATCACATTTACTAGCAGAGTGGACTCAATGGCAATGAAAAAATGGAAAATACACACACACAATTCCTAGTGAGTAATTATAAAGCAAAAAGATACAAAACCAACATATTTAGCAGGTACTTCTACAGGTGCATCACAGATAATTTACTTTCCAAGAGTTTACACCTGGACAGGTGCAGCCCACCTCTGATGTCAAGATTCTTCTAATGCTGGATTCATAAATTTGGGGGGAAGAAAAATAATCTGTTTTTATGTTAAAGACACTGGATTCCATCAATGATGGAGAGCTAATAGAAAAAAAAATAGAAAAAAACCTTGTCGTCCACGAGCACTGTCAGATATAAAAATATTATCTACTGAAGCCCTAGCAAAAAGGTCGTGAGACTTGGGCACATCTTGGGATCACTTGAATGCAGTATTTTGGTCCATGATCAGGTGGGTCCCTGGCTGGAGCTCTGCCCAGGGAGGAGCAGAAGCAGCGTTTCAGGCTCGTGCTGCTGCAATTCCCGCTGCACGCCGGCGGAGGGCAGCCGCCACCGCTGGAAAAAAAATTTAAAAAAAAAATTTCAAACCACCACAAATCAGCTGAGAATTTGCAAGTCACAGAAAGGAAGGGCAGAAAACGGTTTGGAAACACCAGGGCTCGGCAGCTCCCCGGGTTCGGCTAGGCAAGGGACAGAGTCCTCCGGAGAGGCAGGTGTCTCTATCTATCTATCTATCTATCTATCCTTCCATCCATCTCTATTCATTTATCTATTTATCCTTCCATCCATTCATCTATCCATCTCTATTTACCTATCTATCTGTCCATCCATTCATCTACCTACCTACCCATCCATCCTTCTGTTATCTCTCTATCTCGTTATCTGTCTATCCATCACCATCCCGGTCCACAGGAACCAGCTCCTGTTGTGCTGCTCCGTGCAGAGGGGAAAGGAGGGCACTCTCAGATCCAGGCAAACAAGCTCAGATCGAGAGAGTTTTAGACTCAGGGCAGGAGGCTGGAGAGAAAGGGGGACTATGTGGGCAGTGAGATTGGGAGGGGGGACCCAGCACACTGGACTGAGCTGGGTTTGGGAGGGAATATAGGTCATGGAGCAAGCATGGGGATCGTTTTATCCTTTTGGGTCCCTAATGCTGGCTTTCTGCCCTTGCCACAGATCAAAAATGAAACTGCAGTAGTATTGAGCAGTGGGCTGGTTCCCCCCAGCACTGGGACTACAGGGCAAGTGAGGACAGAAGCCAGCTTAAACGCTGGGAATCAGGGATTGTGGTAGGAGATGCCAGGGCTGAACAGTCCCTTTCCCCTCCCTCCCTGTCAGGCCAGAGTGTCTCTAAGGCAGAAAATATTTATACCATTAAAAAATTGTGTCCCCATTCACTACTACATGTTTGTCTTCTCTTTTAATCTTTACAGGAGGCGAAGAAAGGGGATACAGACACCTATTGGTTGAGAAACTTTTGTCAGGAATTCATATACACATATATAATATTCCTAAGCACACACCTCAATTTCAAGTGAAATTCACAGGTTTGTCCATGCCAGATTTATTCATTTAAAACACCTTAAAGAAAATACACCTTAAAAAGTATAAGCTAAGATTTTTAAGTAATATTAGTGATGTGGAGGCATTCAACAAGAGGTTTTAACCAAGGCCCAGTAAGCAAATCTGATTTTCAAGAAGCAAGCATATTGTGCACTACTGAAAATCTCCCTTTTAGATCCTTAAAGTACAAGCAAAAAGTTTTTGCCTCTTTTTTCTTCTTTTAAAAATGTTTTGTGCAAAACGTTTTTGTGCCTGCACTTCCCAGTACTATTTAATTTCTGCTGGACACCAGTATATTGTTTCATTTTCCTTGGGTTGTACAGTTTTAATCCTCTAGTCCTTGGGCTGTATAGTTTTAGTCCTCTAGACTTGCAAATGCAAGGCTAGTTAGGCAAAGATATTTGAAATGTAAACAGGCAGTGTGGTCTGTAATGTGTTAGAGGAAAATGAATTTGGATACATCAAATTAGGCAGGTATATAATATTTCCAATGGGGAATAAAATGACATGTATAGAAAATGTGTGTCTTATTCAAATTCATCACGTGAGTAGTCAGGACTAGCCCCCAGCTAGTGAGAGATTATGTAAAATATGTCTTCACTGGAAATGAAGTGCAGACTGCTGACAGTGTAATCCTGAAAGCCCTGCTTTGTGTCTCCTGAACTTGGAGCTATGCTGCTGAAAAGCAGGACCTCTTTAACTGTAGAGTTCTGTGAGACCACAAAACTCTGCTTCTACATGTGCAGATGTGTTCAGACATAGAATCATAGAATGGTTTGGGTTGGAAAGGACCTTAAAGATCATCTAGTTCCACCCCTCCTGCCACAAGCAGGGACACCTCCCACTAGCCCAGGTTGCTCAAAGCCTCGTCCAGCCTAGCCTTGAACCCCTCCAGGGATGGGGCATCCACAGCTTCTCTGGGCAGCCTGGGCCACTGCCTCACCACCCTCACAGTGAAAAATTTCTTCCTAATGTCTAGTCTAAGTCTACCCTCTTTGAGCTTATACCTGTTACCCCTTTTCCTCTCACTACACTCCCTGATGCAGAGTGCCTCCCCATCTCTCCTGTAGGCCCCCTTCAGGTACTGGAAGGTTGCTATTAGGTCTCCTCGGAACCTTCTTTCCTCCAGGCTGAACAACCCCAATTCTTTCAGCCTGTCCTCATAGGGGAGGTGCTCCAGGCCTCTGACCAATTTCGTGGCCTCCTCTGGACTCTCTCCAATAGGTCCAGGTCTTTTTTATGTTTTGGGGGCCCGACACCATTACGCCAAGCAACTTGGTTTTTTCAGTTAAGTGCCCAGGTGGGGCCCAGAAATCTGTCCCAAATCTGCCTTCCAGAAGGGATTGGGGTCACTTGGCATTTCAAGGGCAGACTTTGTGCAGAGCCCATGCAAAGCACAATGCTTTCTTTTAAAACTATAAAATGGAGAAGAATGTTGTACAATCCCTGTTTTTTCTTAACACCATCCTACGTTTAAGGTTTCAAAGCTAAACTCTGCCTAAAAGGGTTCAAACTCACCTCTGGATATCAGATGACAGGAAACTGGGCATGGGCCTGAAGTGATTCTTGGTCTTCCTCTCAAAACACACACTGTAGCCCTTAGCATGTGGGAGTTAAAAGTTAAATCAGTGTCTCTTCGCTTCCTCATTTTATTTCTGTCATCTGCTTCATTCTATTTCTTGATAAATGAACCAAGGTAGCTAAAGAAAGAAATGCTCAAAAAAAACCCCACCAAACCCACAGTACAGAGTCATGAGTGATTCCTAGAGAGGTTAAGAATTCATACAGGCTGCCTGTGTGAATAAACAGCACATCTCTTAAACTGAACTTTTTAATCCCAAACCTAAGTTTAATTATGGATCCTTTTGAACATACAGAAAAAAGAGCCCTGTACCCACTTCCGAGGTTAAAACGGGGCTATTGGATACAGTGACAGGAATAGCAAAATGTTAATTATGTTACTGTTCAGTAGATGGAGTATGAGTTACTTTTACATAAAATGCTAAACCAAGCGACTTCTGGCTAGCCAGCCTGTGTGTTTATTGACACTTTCCACTAAATGCACATAACAAAAAGAAAAGAGAAATACTATTTGGCAAAACCTTTAAGCTGAACAGAATAAACTTAGAATCATAGAACCATTAAGGTTTGAAAAACCACAAGGATCATCAAGTCCAACTGCCAACCCAACACCACCTAACCCACTAAACCATGTCCCTAAGCACCACATCTACATGTTTCTTGAATCCCTCCAGGGATGGTGACTCCACCACTTCCCTGGCCAGCATGTTCCAATGCCTGATCACTCTTGCAGTAAAGACATTTTTTCTAATATCCAGCCTAAACCTTCCCTGGTGCAACTTGAGGCCGTTTCCTCTTGTCCTGTCACTTGTCACTGTAGAGAAGAGGCCAGCACCCACCTCACTACAACCTTCTTTCAGGTAGCTGTAGAGAGTGAAAATCTCCTCTCAGCCTCCTCTTCTCTAGACTAAACACCCCCAGCTCCCTCAGCCGCTCCTTGTCAGACCTGTGCTCCAGACCCTTCCCCAGCTTTGTTGCCCTTCTCTGGACCTGCTCCAGCACCTCAGTGTCCTTCTTGTGGTGAGGGACCCAAAATTGAAACCAGGATCCAGGGTGCAGCCTCACCAGTGCCGAGTACAGGGGCACAGTCACTGCCCTAGTCCTGCAGTGATTCTTGCTCTGTACATAACCTTCACTTATTTATGCATAACTCATGAGGAAAACATCAGAAAAATCAAGACAGATATTGAACTGCACAGATAATTGAGTTCCAGCATCACTAGGACACAGAAAAATTTTCTTCAAGGCAGTGTTACCTAAAGGTGAACTACAGAAAAAAAAAAAATGGAAAGATGATAATAGCCTTTTAATTTACATAGCATTCAGATAAGCAGATTGATGTTGCCTCTGAGAACCTGAGATTTTTAACTTGCTTGCTCCCCTTCTTACCTCATTGATGGCTTAAATCCTCTCCAACTTTGGAACAGGGAGAACCATCTGACTGACAATGCAGCTTCCCCAGGTGTGATGGGTTTGCCCCTGGCTGGGGGCCAACTCACACACCCACTCACCCAATCCCTCCCCCATCCCCAGGATAGGGCAGAGAATTAAAGGGGTAAAGGGAAAAAAGGACTCGTGAGTTGGGATAAGAGCAGTTCAATAACTAAACTACAATAATATTGAAAATAATAGTATACACAAATATACGAATGAGTGATACACACTGATACTGCTCCCCCCACCCGATGACCAAGGCTCAGCCTGTTCCTGGCTAATGATCCTGGAGCAGGGAGAGTCCTGAAACCGCACTTACAGAATGGAGATAACAGTCCAAGCGTCCCAGACCAAGAGCTGACCGGGGTCGGGGGGGAAGGCCTTGGGACAGTGATCACCTGGAGCGAGATGACCCGGAGCAAAAGAGATCCAGAACCAAAACCGGCCAATCTTCTAGAGGGTCCTCACCTATATACTGGGCATGACGGGTATGTTATGGGATAGATTATTGGCCACTCTGGGTCTCAATCCCGAACCTAAGATCAAATCCTGGGCTACTAACTGGGGTTGTGCTCCCTCCCAGCTTCTCCTGTTTTCAGACAGACAGAGAAGCTGAAAGACCTTGGCAGCCTCATAAACATCGCTTTTTATCAGCTTTTTTTCTGAGCACAAATCCAAAACACGGCCTCTTTCTAACTATAATGGAGAAAGTTAACTCTGTCTCAGCTTAACCCAGGACACCAGGGAAACGCCCAGTGTGTTCCAGGTTGTGGCAAAGGAGAAAGCCAGGGAGGCCTAGTACCAACAATAGTGATAGAGCTAGAGGCAATGGTTTCAAATTGCGCCAGGGGAGATTCAGGCTGGACATTAGGAAATATTACTTCTCAGGAAGGGTAGTCAGGCACTGGAATGCACTGCCGAGGGAGGTGGTGGAGTCACCGACCATGGGGGTGTTCAAGAAACGTCTGGATGTCGTGTTGAGGGATATGATTTAGTTGGGAAGTATTGGATATGGTTGGACTGGATGATCTTCTAGGTCTTTTCCAACCTTATAATTCTGTGATTCTGTGATTCTGTGATTCTGTGTTAGAGCAGCAGTAATGTGATAGGAGTGGGAGCTCTTGCTGGTTAGTGATACTGTTCCATCTCCAGGAGGCTCAGCTGGGACAGAAGCAGAGAGAAACTTGCCCATCGTTTGGATTAATCAGAGCAAGGGTGCTTCAAATGCTCTGGTTTGTTTGTGGCTTCCTACACCTTGTTCTGGTGCATGAAACTTTACCTTTTAATCTGATTGTGTGCCTTTTCATGCCTTCAGAATAAAACCCGTGCATTTTAACCAACAGACTCCAGCAAACTGCATGCTGCATTAAAGGAAGAGAAGCTAGCAGGGAGCTCAGCTTACATAAAGGCAGAGCTTCATATATGAAATAAATTTAATCTAAGCTTTTTCATACTGACTTCTGTTTCCTTGCTCATCATTTTTTAGCCTTTCACTTTTCCAGGTTCCCCATATTTTCTTTCTTTGTTTATGCTCATGGGTTTTTTTTTCTCTTTTCTCCCCTTCTAATGTTCCTTCTTAAATGGGTCACTGGCTCATCATGATATATTCAGATCACACCATCACATTCAGAATAATGAAGTGTATTTGAAATTAAGCAACATAAGCTTGCCAGTCCCTTACAAGCGCAAGACAAATCTGCAGCTGGTATCTGAAAGCGCTGGATGTCTTCTTGTGCTGCCTTATGTTTCTGCGTGCAACTGAACCCTTGGCACATCAGTTGCACCAGCAAATCTATTTCAATGGCAAAGAACTTGACACAAACTTTAAAAAATACCAGCTGTAGTCCTGGTTTTCCCTCTGCCCCTTAGAGTTCAAGATTCACTCACTGAGCTATGCTTTAGAGAGAATAACTCCATTCAAAAGTGAAGTAATAGCCCATCCTATCCTAATGGGAGAACGTGATGAAGAACAATTGTAGATAAAGTACAAGAAGCAACTTGTATGAGACAGGGATTTTCTGCAAAATGTGGAATTAATTCCCAGAGGCAGTCCAGTGCATTTTGAGACATTCAGACAGAAAGTTCTGAGAAATGAAGAAACATAAAAGCAATGAGAAAACACATGTTACCAAGAAACTCATGAGGGACAAGCCTGAAGACCACGCTGCACGTATTCACTGCTGGAGTTACAGTACAAGGATATAACAACTCATTTCCTTTCTCAGCACTGAAAAGACCAAGTTCACTTTCTAGGACAGATCAGGAATGTTTCAAAGACCTTCTGTTTTGTGCCAGCTGGTAGAAGTTTCTAAGGGACATGAGGATAAGTTTGGGATTTGCAGAGTGCGGCAGTGTCCTACTTTTACTTGTAGGATTCTCTACTAGCACTAACTGGAAGCTTAACTCAGTCTCATACTTTGCAGAGATTTCCCCATGGCAGTGGTTCCTCTTTGCTCACCACAGATCAGTAAAGTGGGGGTGATCTCTCCTTCCAACCCTGGGCCAGATTTTCTTATAAGTCATCTCATACTAAAATCTTTCACTTGTTGAATGATTTTCACTTGCTGATGGTCGTCTGACCTTTCTGGCACAGAAAGAATGTTGTTATGGGTTTTTTCTGTTTGTTTTTTGGTTTGTTTGGTTTGGTTTGGTTTTTTTACATGTATAATCTGTCACTGATACCGCTGACCACAGGATAATACTGAACTGTTTGGCCACCTGGGCAGGAGAGGCAGAGCTTCATTTTTCACCTGAGGAGAAACTGAGCAACAACAATCCATAAATACTTGCTAGTTTTGATGACTCTATGTCCTGGTTTGGGCTGGGACAGAGTTCACTTTCTTCCCAGCAGCTGGTGTGAGGCTGTTGGGGTTTGTGCTGAGGAGAAGCTGATCACACACTGATGGGCAGAGCTGCTGCCAGGACAGTCAAGGACTTTCTAGGTTCTCTGCTGTGCCCATGTCTGCAGGGGCAGGAGGGGCTGGGAGGGAGCACAGCCCCAGTGACTAGCCCAGGATTTGACATCAGGTTTAGGATTGAGAGCCAAACTGGCCCACCGTCTATTTCATCTCGTGCACATCATGCCCAGTATGTAGATGAGGATCTGGATAGAATTGCTTTGTCTTGTTCCAGGTCATCTCCCTCTGGGTCGCCACTGTCTGTGGGTCATCTCGGTCTCTTGGATGCTCAGGCTCTTATCTCCTTTCCAGGATTGCAGTTTCAGGATTCTCCCTACTCCAGGATTGTTAGCTGGGAATGGGCTGAGCCTTGGTCATTGAGTGGTGAGCAGTATCACTGTGTATCACTCATTTGTATATATTACTAATATTATTGACAATATTATTGTAGTTTAGTTATTAAACTGCTCTTGTCTCAACTGGCCACTCATCAATTATGTTCATACCAAATGTAATCACCTCTCTGTACTCCAGTGGCTCTTCAGGGTCCCTTCCTCATTATGTCCTCCTCCAAACCTGATCAGGACGCAGCTGACATGTTCTGTACTGAATGGCAGTGGGGAGTAGGGTTACTCTGGTACTCAATCTGCTTCTACATCCTCTCCTCATGCAAGAATATGTAAGGTCCCCAAGGAGGGTTTCTGAACAAGTAATGAAAATCACCAGTAACCAGTAAAAGGAGTAGACAGGATTGGTAAGACACCAGCTTTTCTGCCCGAATCTGATTTCCTTCATTCTAATATTCAGGGACCTTTCATGCTCCAAGACACCATGCACAATTTTCTTACACCAGGAGGTATGACATACCAGGCCCAGGTGTTAGGAGTGACACTTGGCAGTCTAGAAGTATACCCCTCCATAGCAGCCATTCTCCAAACCCTAGGCAGTGCAAGTTCCTGTTTGTCAAAATTTAGGTGTTCAACATAGTGACCGTATCACTGTTCCAGTATGGCCTGACAGAATCTAATAAGGTAAATTCATTGCACAGGAAGATGAAAAGTTCCAGAAGAAGTGAAAGAGCAGCCAACCAAGCTAGTAAACCTTTGGATGTGCACCTAGAAAAGATAAAGTCTCAGGCAGAAACCCTGTTTGAAAAATCCCCAGAGTGGTTCACAAGGAGGATGTGAGGCAAAACCAGCAACCTTCAGCAGATACTTCCTTGCCTAAAGTTTTAAAAGTCACATTTATTGTGCTAGAAGGCACTTTGAGATGTGATAACACACAACATTTCACTAAAAGTAGACAAACTTCAAATGTTGTTAGTTACTCCTTGGAATATCAGCTGTTTGGCCAAATGGTCATATTCCGTTTGTGTTTGTACCTACCCAGGTCTATACAGCACTAGCCCCCGAATGGCTTTCCAGGTAAATTCTTCTACCATAATCATAGAATCACAGGATTCTGGAAAGGGCTGGAAAGGACCTTAGACATCATCTAGTTCCAGCCTCCCTGCCATGGGCAGGGACACCTCCCACTAGCCCAGGTTGCTCAATGTAGCTACCTCTGTTAATAATGTTCAAAGGAAATGCAAATTCATAAACTGGTTTTCATTGTAATATAAAATTCATATAATTGTTATTTCTAGTTCAGACAACACCATTATTCATCTTGCCAGCTCTGTAGATGTTGATTGTGTGAAGCTCTTCTGAAATACCCTGAAAAACAGTGTAACATCTGGGCTGTTATTTTGGCTTTAGCTGGTGTAATCTAAGGTAAAAGGCAATATACCCTACAAGTCAACTGTGTATTTTGTCAATTTCCTGCATCATCACTTGCTGCTTTTTTCATATATTTCTTTATACCATCCACGGTAAATTAAAAAGACAAGAAGTTCAAATACACCCCTGCATCCCTGTACTCTGTTCAGTACAATGACTTTTCATCAAGCTTCCTATTTTCTAAACAGCAGACATGAAGCTTTCATAATATTTTTAATTAACTACAGTTCCCAGGTCCATGCGTAACTCTGACTGATTAGTATTCTCTCTGCTTCTATAATATCTGTTTTATAATAAACAGAGGGCCACATCATACAGAATAGCTCAAATACAACATGTTCATAAACTTAGCCTAGCCAAAAAAATATTACTGACTGATAAAAGGCTTGAAGGAAATTAAATGTGAGGAAGGAGAGGGAAAAATGTAGAGTTTAGGGAGAAATAGATGAGGAGGTGAGATAAGTCTAGAAAAATCAAAAGTGTGTCAAGAGTGAAGCAAGAAATAGCAGAGGCGCAGCTGTACAAAACTAAGCATATGCACAGAATGACTTAAGGGAAGATGTAAACTGAATGCTAAGGAACTGCTGGGGTTTACTTACATATAGATCCCTGCAAGTCCAAACACAATCACCATATAAAAGCACATTCTAAAATTATTGTAACAGTTTTTAATTAATATTCTGGGGTGAAACTGAGAAATAGAGACTGTGAAAGAGAACGATCAGTCTTCTTGACCTACTTGATCGTTAGCCTTCTATTATCTTTTTACCAGCTGCAAACTGTATTAAAAAAAATTAAGTTTACAGGAAAGTATCTAAAATTTAAAAAGTGCTGTAGTTACTGAAACAAACTAGCATTCCTAATATCAAAATTCCAGGTTTAAATTTATCCAGCTGTACAAAGATAAGGAAAGGTATGAGTAAAAATGAAGAAGTTTTATCTCTGCCTTATAGTTACATCTTGTATTGTATTACCACTTTTTAAATGGTCATCATAATGCAAAGGAAGTTTGTGCTACCACCTTAGTTTTACCACCAAGTATATAATATTTTTGAGTAAGTCTGGTTTTGAGCAGCCTGTGTATGTTTTTGACAAGGAGCCCATGACCTGACTGTTCAGGACTAACCAGGACATCAACATAACTGACAACAGTATTTCAGCCACATGAGACACAAGAGCACCCATGGGAACTAAAAACAACCCTATATAGTTGTTAAAGCAAGCCACGTTTCCCAAAAACAGATGTTATTGTTTTAGGAAACAAAACCCTCAGAAGGAAACTGGAATTTGGCCAGATCTGCTACTCAAAAAGAAGGAAGGGGGGGAGAGAGAGAGAGAGAGAATAAAAGAAAAAATTAGAGCATTTGAAGATTAAGCAACTGTGCAAAATGTCAAAGCATCCAGTGCAGAATCCTGAGGCAAGTATCAAAAGAACTGGGCCAATATTAGCATATGCGTTCAGTACACTTCTGGAACCAAGATGTTTAGAAAAACTCAAGTGTAACACCTATCTTTTATGCTAAGAAAAATACAAGAATTAAAAAAAAAAAGAATGCAGGAAGGGTAACAGAGGACACCGTGAAGCTGAGATGGAGCAGGCCAGCTGGACTGTTATGATTTAATTAAGGAGAGTTTGGCTCAGTGGAATTCACACATGGGAGAATATTCCTATCAAATCTGACAGAATTTTTCACAGTGGTAACAAATATTACAGAGGGGAAACTGTGGACATAAAAACGATTTGACACTGTAGTGCATATTGTTAAATCAGAAAGTTAAAGGTTAGGGTATATAGAATATGAAAATCTTGCAAAAGGAAAAAGCTGGCTTTCAAATGAAATATATGAAACAAAAAGATGAAGCATATACCAAATTTTTATTTACTCAGCTTTATCAAATTAAACATATCTCCTAATGTCTTTTGGTCAACTAACTGCAGAAGCATCACCCAACACTTTCAACAAAACATGAATCCCCATAAATTGTACATTATCTCACTGCGACCAATCCTTCCTTTGATTCTGGTCTTGTCTTTTCTTCCTGGGAGCTGCCAAGATGTTTTATCAGGAAGCAGTTTTCCTGTCATTCACAGAGCCACAGAACAGTTTGGGTTAGAAGGTCCCCTCTGGAGATCAGCTAAGTCAACCTCACCCCCCAAGGCTGGCTAAGCTAAAGTGGGTTGCTTAGCCTCTTAGCCAGTTGGATTTGAATATCTCCAGGAACAGAGATACCTATAGGTATCTATCTATCTAGAGAAATCTCTGTGTGACCTGTTCCAGTGGTCAACTACTGTTAATAGTAGGAAAGCTTTTTTCTTATGTTTAGAATGGGATGTCATATATTTCCATTCCTTCCCATTGCCTGTTGTCCTGTCAGACAGTGTCTCTGCTTTACTCCCTCCCATCAGGTATTTGATTGATAAAATCCCCTCTGATCCTTTTCTTCCCTAGGGTGAACTCTAGCAACATTCCAAGCATCTCCTCATAATGCTAACTGGACTCCAGCCTAACTTTCTACCTCTAGTCAAAATACTTTGAGCCTGCCAGTTTAGACAGCTTTCAGTCCACTTCAGTGTCCATTTATCTAGGTCGTACTTTATCAGTTTGTTTGTAAGAATGTTATGGGAGACAGCATTAAAAGCCATATTAAAGTCAAGGTAAACAACAGCTACTGCTCTTCCCTCACCCAGCAATCTAGTAATTTCATTGTAGAAAGATATTAAAGTTGATCAAATGTGATTTCCCCATCATAAATCCATGCTTACTAGTCCCAATCACCTTCTTGTCCTTCGCACACTCCAAAATGGTTTCCAGGATTCTTTGCTCACCATCTTCCCAGGAATTGAGGAGAATCTGATGGGCTGTAGTTCTGTAGATACTCCTTTTTGTCAGTCCTGAAATACTAGCAGTATCTGTCTTCTTCCAGTTCTCAGGAACCTCCCTCAAACACCATGGCTTTTCAGAGGCCAAGTGGCCTTGCAGTGACTTCAGCCAGCTCTGTCAGCACTTGTGGATGCATCCCATCAGGTGCTATGGACTTAGGTATATCCTGTTTGCTTAAATGTTCTCTAGCCTGATCTTCCTCCACTAAGGGTAAGTCTTTATGGCTCCAGAGTTCCCAACTGCTGTCAGAAACGCAAGATTCCTGAAGGCAAATCTTACTCATAAAGACCAAGGCAAAGAAGGCATCAAGTGCCTCCTCGTTCTTTGTCACCATCTCCCTCATGTCATTCAGCAGTGGGCCCTGCTAGCTTTCCTTTTGTTGCTGATACACTTGTAAAAGCCTGTTGCCTTTCTCATCCCTCACCACATTCAACTCCAGATGGGTTTTGGCTTTCCTATTGCATCCTTGCGTGTGTCCTGGACAGCATCTCTGTATTCCTGTGGGGTCACTTGTCCCTTCTTTCACTTTTTGTATGCTTCCTTTTTATGGTTGAGTTGGGCCAGGAGCTCCTTGATGATCCATGCAGGCTTTCTGCCATCTTCATTTAATTTTCTGCACACTGGGGGGGACCATCCTGGAGCTTGGAAAACGCAAAACTTTGAAGTCTCCTGAATTCCTCTTCTCTCCAGGACCATATTCTATGGGATACTTACAAGGCGGTCCCTGAACAGACCAAAGCCTACTCAGCTGAAACTTGGCATTGAGAGGCTGTTATCTGCCCAGTTCCCTCCTCTTAGAATCCTTAACTCTGTTACATGGCCCCTAAAACTAAGGCTCCCACAACCTTCCCACCTGACACCAGTTCTTCTCTGTTTGTGTCAGGACCAGCAAAGAACTTCTCCTTGATCACCTGTATCAGAGTTATCGCTGATGCACTCCAGAAACCTCCTGGCTTGCTCGTGCCTCACTCTGTTGCCTTTTCAGCAAATATCAGAGTGGACAAAAACTCCAAAGAATCTGAGAGCTTTTTCTGGCCATTGTTCCTTATGCTGCAGTCAAGTGTGGTAGCTGTCCCAGCTTGGGCAGAAGGACATACAATGGAGCATAACTATACCAAGAGTACACTAGTAGATCACTAAGTAGGAACTATTTCTTCAGTAAACCTCCAGACAACAAAAAGCCTTTCTACTACTTTATCTTTACAGTTCTGCTGTGTAGCACAGAAAGAAAATTATTCATCAGCTTCCATTTGGGGTTGTTCAGCCTAAAGAAGGCTCCAGTGCTGAAAGGGGGCTACAGGAGAGATGGTGATCAGGGAGTGGAGTGATAGGATGAGGGGAAATGGGTTTAAGCTGAAAAAGGGGATATTTAGATGAGATATTAGGAAGAAATGTTTTCCTGTGAGGGTGGTGAGGCAATGGCCCAGGTTGCCCAGAGAAGCTGTGGATGCCCCATCTCTGGAGGGGTTCAAGGCCAGGCTGGATGAGGCTTTGAGCAACCTGGGCTAGTGGGAGGTGTCCCTGTCCATGTCAGGGGGGTTGGAACTCGATGATCTTTAAGGTCCCTTCCAACCCAAACCATTCTGTGATTTATTTTTTAGGATGATTAATATGCCATGGCGTAACAGGAGGGAGCATACCCTAAAAGACTAGGAATTTTCTCATATAACCCTCTGGTGGATTGTATCAGCTGAGGCTGTTGTCCTAGCCAACAACCCAAGTTCTAAAGGAACTCCCAGGCATTGCTTGTTGAAAAACTTCTATAGTGAATGTTCCTCGGCTCTAAAACTCATCTCCCTACTCAGCTTAAGTTCAGTGACTTTGGCCCCCAAAACTCTAGTTAACACTGAAGTTATTTGTGTAAGTCCAATATGTTTCTAGACAAAACTTTGTTAAAGTTGAAGGTAGTGAGTCTAGATAATATCAAGCAAATAACAAATAATGTTAAAGAATCAGTCATTTATTTTACCAGCAGTAATGTTTATATCAATGTAATCTGTTACAAAGATCATTTTAAAATAGCCTAATATTTGGAAGGAAATTAAATGCAGGCTTTGACAGTTATCTGTTCTGAAGATCAGAGCTGGGGCCACACGTTGATTCTGCAATAACATTCTGAGCTCAGTTTGCAGACTCTTGGAGCTATCAGTCTGGCAGCAAGAAAGCAACACATTAATCTCTGTCAGGCTGATAGTGTGGTCATTTCACAGAGAAAAACGAAGACAGAGGGTTCCTTACTAAGACAATGCAATAACAATGTACGTATGGTAAGTAATGCTTGGAAAGTTTACTCTTATTGTTTCTTACCCGTTGTAATACATTTTAAATCCCACATGCTAGTGTGGCATTTCACAATAGACTTTGCAGGGTGCACGTGTGAAATCTGCATTGCATCATGTCACTGCATCATGTAAACCTGTGCTCTTCCTCAGGGAAGAAGAAGATACATAAATCCCCTTTCTGGAGTGATTTATGAAAAGGGGAAGGAAGGCAGAGGAGGAATGCTTCCATGCCACAGCATTGTGATGCACTTCTACACCACAAATGCTTCCAGCTGCTGATCAGTCCTTGACTATTTTTGTGTATGGAAACACAGCTATCGCTCAACAGACCTGAAGAGTGAGTTGTGCAGAACAAATCCCACAACCGATTGGTGCTGAAAATACCAAACTGGACATATTTTGCCTTTATGGCTACCAGGGATCATATTGCCCAGCCTATCTGGGGAACCAGTCAGACCCATCTTTCTAGCTGCACTAGCTCACCAAACCTGAGTCCTGAGCTCTCAGAGCAACTGGTAATTGGGGAGGGGATATGTTGGACATAGGCTGGGAGTATAAGGCAACTAATTTATTTTTTTCCCCCCCCAGGTCTAATCCCTAAATACAGCTTCATCTTGTATCTAGATACTGCAGTACCTTTCAGTTCTGCTGGTACATCAACACCTCAGAGCACTGTTGCCCTGGGTTAAGCTGAGACAGAGTTAATTTTCTCCATACTAGTTAGCAAGAGGCTGTGTTTTGGGTTTGTTCTCAGAAGAAAGCTGATAAAAAGCGATGTTTATGAGGCTGCCAAGGTCTTTCAGCTTCTCTGGCTGTCTGCAAACAGGAGAAGCTGGGAGCGAGCACAGCCCCAGTTACTAGCCCAGGATTTGATCTTAGGTCGGGATTGAGACCCAGAGTGGCCAATAGTCTATTCCATACCGTACGAGTCATGCCCAGGACCCTCCAGAAGATCGGCCTCTTTTTTTGATTCCGGATTTCTTTTGCTCCGGGTCATCTCACTCCAGGTGGTTGCTCTTCCAAGGCCTTCGCCCCCCACACCCCAGTCAGGTCTCAGTCTGGGATGCTCAGACTGTTATCTCCGTTCCGCGAGTGTGGTTTCAGGACTCTCCCTGCTCCGTGATCATTAGCTGGGAACAGGCTGAGCCTTGGTCATTGGGTGGGGGGGGCAGTATCACTGTGTATCACTCATTTGTGTATTTGTGTATATCATTATTTTCCATATTATTGTAGTTCAGTTGTTAAATTGTTTTTATCTCAACCCACTACTCCTTTTTTCCCTTTACCCCTTTAATTCTCTCCCCATCCTCACGTGGCGGGGGGAACTGGGTGAGTGGGTGTGTGGTTTGGCCCCCAGCCAAGGGCAAACCCTTCACAACTGTAAAGGCTGCATAAATCTGTCCCACCCCAAAAGCACATAAGGACAACCTAAAAGTAGGTTTCAGTGAGTTGAAGTTAAGCTTTAACTCTTCGGCTCTTAAACATAAATAAAGCACAATGAAGCATCAAAAGGAAGTAAGACTTAGGCTTCTTTGAGAACCAAATGCCCTTGAGCAACAAAACGATGCAGAGTGAAGGAAGCACGGGCAGAACAGAATGATTCACATGACACAGGCACCAGAGGGCTTGGCTCACCCCACTGCACTGTCACCCTTGATCACAGGGAACTTAAGTGACAGTCAATGTCCAGGGAAAGCCTAGACTGCTCTGCCATAGGAAGATGGCACAGAAAGTAGGGACTTGCATAATGAAAAGTGGTTACCCAGTAAGTTTTCTGCCCTTTGCATAGAAGTACAGCTCCTAATACACAGAATCACAGAAT
>VZTO01006853.1:0-26199 GCA_013400615.1 Syrrhaptes paradoxus
CCACCATTATACTTGAGAACTAGGGGGAAGAGAGCACTGCAGCCCTCATTTCTTATATTGCTGCTTCCTGCAGGAGGGAATTTACATTTCTGAAGTATTTGTTTTCTATTCTATTCTATTCTACTCTTTATCCATTTTTACGCTCGTTAGGAAAAAACAGTTTTTGACGTATTTCCTAAATCACATATATGTTAACCTTTTAGTTCGAGATAGGTTAGAGAATGACTATTTTAACAGTATACCTGGTTGAGGAAGAAGTGATTCACTTGAAATGTATAGAGAACAGAGATACTATTTATTGTTAGCTGAAAGTGTAGGACTCTTGTTTTCAGTTTAATTTTTGTTATGGTTATTTACATACCAGACCAGATTAGTTATTAAATACTTATTAGACAGCAGGAATAAAAGACAGAGGAGACCTTCAAGAGAAAAGGCGCTGAGATGCAGAAGGCAGCTTGTGAATTTGTAAACTGCACTGGGTAATATACATGACATGTCCTGAGAGCTGTTAAATGGAGAGTTCTGGTGCTAGTAAAAATTTCATTTTTAAATCCACCCAAACAAATGTTACCTTTGCTGCAGACATTTTTAATCCTTTTCTCCCACTCCTGTAGCTAAACACTGAAAGCAGGTCATGCTGCAGTATCCTCTGTTATGGATTCTCCATCACAGTTTGAAAAAGAGTAACTGGCTCAGCAAATTAAAAAAAATTAATTAAAAACAAATAATTGTAAGATATGATGAAGTCACAGAAGCAATAACTACAACAGAGCCCCTAAAAGAGAAGTTGATAGAACTTCAAAAAGTTGCAGATGCTCATCCCCAGCCCATCAATGTCACATTCAGAAGGGAAATCNTTACTTTTTTTTAATATGTTTATACATACACACACACATACGGATGTACATATATCACATAAGCAATGTGCACTGTACTATTGTTACATGGCCAGATGGGAGAAGCATTATTATTTAATGTTATAGAGAAGTCACATTATTAATAGATTATTTTTTTAATAAGTTCCCTCATCTGGCTAATAAACATAACCTAATGCTCTATTATGTGAAATGCAGCTCTTCATTCCCTCTAAATTCTTTGGAGACTTATAATGACTCCGTAACTTGTGAAATTGATTACTGAGACATCAAGCCTTTTGACACATAGTGGATTGCAAAACAACACTTCACTATGAAACCTTGTAGCATCCTATTTAATTTTGCTCCTGGATTCTCTACAACAAGGTACTTCGGCTTCTGTATATTTTGCATAATATAAACACCTGCATATACCAGGATTGCAAAAATAAGAAGTTAATTATGTCATAAGAGTTGCAGGTTCTTAGTTTGGATTGACTCTGAGAAGCACAGCCAAGTGCCAGTTGCAGCCTGTCAGCTTTCCTTTGAATTGCCACAATCATTAATATCCTTTTCATCTCAAAGTATGCTCCCAAAATGGGACAGGTGGCTTAAACAGTTCCTAAAAACTGATAAATATCTCTGGCAATGGTGCCATCATGTGAATACAATGGTGGCCTTTTCCTGAAGAACTAAACAGTCACAAGCCCAGTTTAGTTACTTTAAATGCAGTTCTACTGTCCTGGGTTGTCTACACTTTCATGTATGTAGGGGTGTTTTTCTGTTTATATATCTGTGCAAGCAAAAGGGATGATTACTGAAATGTAAAGAAACAAAGGAAAAGATGACTCAATAAGTAAAGAATACCAAGGACCTAAATCACAACTCTGGATCACAGCTCATTGCTCACTACAGAGCTTGAGAGAACAGACCCTCTTCTGATCTTATAGGTTAGAAAATGTCAAAAAATGCATCTCTATTCAGAATAACACAACAGAGAGTGAAGCAAGGGAAGAAGAAAAATGAAAAAGCCACTGGAATCCTAAAAGTTAGGACTAGATCTGAAAGCATATTTCATGTGGCATTGGGGATCTGAGGACCACAGAAGTTAAATTAGCCCCAAACTATTAGTAAAGTTTTCCATTAATATAAGCAAAGCTGCTGTGCCACCTGGTAAACATTTCATATGCAAGAGTCTCTTTTGCTGTATTTATCAATATAAAAGACTAATTCAAGTACTCTTGGCAACTTTGTCAATGCTTGCATTAAGACATGTGAATGGTTGCAATCAGTGCTCATTTTTTTACAGCAATACATGTTTTAAATTTAGAGGAAGTGAAGAAGTATTATTTGTGGCATAAGGCAAATAATCTACAGGGATAATATATTTGATGAAAATGTCACCTCATTTTCAGCTCATGTATTGACCCCGATCAATCATGATTGATGATCAAATGACAATTAGATGATCAAACCTTGGCCATCTAAATGTATTCATTTTCAATATTTTTTCACTGAACATTAAATAATCCTTGTCCCATCGGCTGTATGAATCAATCTGTTGAAAGTATTTCATAACACACTGATATTAAACGTTATTCAGAGTGTTAAACCAAAGCTGTCAGATACAAGGCACACAAGATCGGTTATTTTCCCTTAGAATCAAGTATCCAGAACAAAGTCTTCATTATATATCTGAAATATATGCTCTGGAAATACATTGTGATGAGTCCTTAAAAGTAGTTGTTCTGCCTCACACCTTTGCCAACATGCACTGTAGTTATGAAACCGATCACAAAAAGTCATTAATTCAATCAAAGCAAATTCATGTCAAAATTACCACAATCTAGACAGAACAGACAGGGCTGGCCTAATGCTCATTGTGCTATGCCAGTAAAGAGACAGAGAAAAATACAGAAATGTGGGAATCTCAATAATCTTATCTATATCACGTAAACACTGTTTAGTGAGTATTTACTATATGTCCTGATCACATATTATTTACCTAATAGAAAAAACACTTTTTAATTTTGAGGAAGACAGGATTCAGATCAAATCTTGATTTACATTTCATGCTCTAGAAAACCTACCTTCCCAGAAGACTGAAAAAAAGTATTTTCAGAATTTTAGAGAAGCTCAACTCTTAAAGTATGCCTTGGCCCAATATCTACATGGGATTTGAGTCTCCCTTAAATTGTTCTGTTATATTTAATTCAGTTTAAGAAAAGTAATTTTCTCCATATATTGTCTCACCAGCTTTTGTTGATTCAGTCAACATACTGTTCCTCCTTTTTGAATTGGTTAATTTATATTTCCTCTTGACTTCTTTGTAACTTCAAGTGTTGGACCTGCCTCTTTATTTATTGTTTTCGCACTAAGGGTGGACACTTCTCTGTATAACTTATGCATTAGAATAAAACTAAATTAACCCTTTTACATAGAGGTCTACACTATCTGGGAAGAATATTGTGTATTCTGATAGAAAGTAGTATTAGATTTTGGATACCTTAATGCACTTTTTGAACAATCCAGAAATGCATTTTCTACAGAACGTTCATTAGGTGAATAACAGCAATAGAAGTGAGTTATAGCTTTCAACTTTGTTCCTTTTAGAAATTGTTTTTTTCACGTGCTAACCAAATAATATTTATTCACAAGAACATAAATCTTTTTTGGCATAGATGTAAAGATTACACAAGATGACAGGTATGCTATTAGCCATTATATGCTTACACAGGCTTTCTGTCTGGTATCTAAGGTATCAGCCCTTTATATAAAACGAGTTAATTAAAGTTCAAAACCTTATGACAGAAAGAAAACATACATTTTCCTTTCCTAGAAATCAAATCTTCCAGATGAATATTTCACAGAATCACAGAATCACAGAATCACAGAATGTTAGGGATTGGAAGGGACCTTGAAAGATCATCTAGTCCAATCCCCCTGCCGGAGCAGGAACACCTAGATCAGATCACACAGGAACGCATCCAGGCGGGCTTTGAATGTCTCCAGAGGAGACTCCACCACCTCTCTGGGCAGCCTGTTCCAGTGCTCTGTCACCCTCACTGTAAAGAAGTTTTTTCTCATGTTCAAGTGGAACCTCCTGTGTTCCAGCTTGAACCCATTGCCCCTTGTCCTATCACTGGATGTCACAGAGAAGAGCCTGGCTCCATCCTCGTCTTATATTAAATTAACAAGGCAAACCGAAAGCCTTATTTGGATAACATATAGGAATTGTCTGTATTTTTCTTTTGGCTTCCTCTTCAGAAAACGCTATCGCCTCCTCATCTGGCATGGGTTCTTGACAATGTGGATATTTCAAGTTTGTCTTTGTTTATATTTGCAAACTTGGTGTCATAGCACTCCTTAGGCACGAGTCAGCAAGACACAAAGCATTATTGTCAACTCCCAGGTGGGCAGGCTTGTGTAATAACTGCCAATCCTCTTTTGCTTACTTTTATATGTAACACACATCCTTTGTATTCTGAAGAACAAGGTTCGATTATTCTGTCTAAAACAGTCTTATTTACCAGCAGCCACTTTGTCACCACTGGTACCATTTCTAGGCACTGATGTTCTAAACTTTGGGGACTGATTCTGACCGTTCACCAGTTTTACACCAGGTACAGCCTGACTGACTTCCCTGAGATAGATATTGACTTGGATGGAAAATGAGAGTGAACACTAGCAGATGTCACTGGGGTATGCCCCTTTTTAGAGGATGTAAACTACTTCTCATATAGCCCATATCTTTCAGGAGTTTTGTAAATCACATCTTGAGCTAAAAGGCACCATCTTGAGCCTATTTTGACCTCCTCAGACATATCATTCTCTCTATTTTCAGGAAATACTTGCATACAAACTCTTCACACTTTTATTTACCTTTCTGCACCCTTTTTATTATCAAATTTTGCCAATATTGGTGTAATGTAGATGTTATTCTCCTGTTGAGTTCTACTCTGTGTACACCTAAGGCCATAGTAAGCTGCGTTCACATCACAGTTATTTTTATGAGTTGGCTGCTTCTGACAACAGCTTTTCTGTTAATACTGAAAATTGATGAATTAATTGTTTGACTAGCTGAGGTTCTATGATTGGAAATCGACAGTAAATTGTAATTTTCATCAGTTCAGGCGGCAAAAAATACAGACATCCTTATAAATACATTATAAAGAAAAAAGTGTTTTAAAGAGGAAAGATATAGAACTTAACAATACCGTTTTATTGCTACAATTACAGTACATTCATAAAAGAGTTTACAGACCTCAGTGCTAAAATAAAACTGTGTTAGAGTTTCAGGGATATCAAAAGAAATATGCCTCCTCCTTTTTTTTTTTATAAGTTTATAGTTATTGCAAACAAATAGCATTCGTCATACACACACTATTTCTCCAAAACGATTAAGTGTATGGAAATCCCTGTCATGATCAATCATGAAAGTATCTGGGAATGTGAATTACACACCATACAGACTGTGCTCACCTAGCAAAGGTACACAATGCAGCAAGACAGATGTATAGTTCACTTTTTTATGGAAAATGCCTATTGACTTCCAAAGGATACAGAACTACTATAAAGCTAGAATTTCTTTTGGAAGAAACTAAGAGCAGGAACGCACTTATGCCTACTGTGCATAAAGGAAAACATGCTTATCGCATTAAGACACTAAAGCTGGAGATATTCTCTGTCATTTCCCTACAAGCAAATCCATGCATCCGGAAAAAAAAGAAAGCATGCTGTCAGACAAGATACACAGGAGGTCTGTGCAACAACTGCGGTTGATTCTTTTTCATAACAAGAAGACATGGTTCATTACAGTCAGATCATTATCATACTAAAAAAATGAATCCTCCAGGAAGTAAATAATTGTTTATTACGTCTTAGAATTGCTTACAGAACAGTTCTTCTGTTTGAACCAGTGCTACCCCACCCTTGAGGGGATTCATCTTATGCACCTACCGTACTAAAATATAAGATTATGTACATCCTTTACCAGATAGGTACCTAGTCAGCTTCATAATGTCAGATAAAAAAAAAAGTTTGCTTTTCTTTCAGTATGATTATAACTCATAGTCGCCTTTTATGTGCTACTCAATGGTGAATCTTTAGTTCTGCGATACAAATGAGTTATTTTGTCAATGAACAGAAGCAAAATTCTCTTGGAACTATCTGGAAATGTATTTTGTCAATTTCTTCAATATTGCCATTCTGACAAGTGCAAACTATTGTAAAATACTTGTCAGCAAGGCCACAGGATAGAATTCATTCCTCTGTTTCCCCTGACTCAGAGATTTAGAATCAGACTTTTAGTTAGTGCTCACGCAAAAGACTTCACTATAAAGTATTCCAGTGATAAATGTGACAGTTCATATTGTTAGCACACTCAGACTTATACTGAAATTTCCTCAGGTTTCACGGAAGAAAATGCATCCTTGCATTTCTGCATGGGCAAGCTCTGGTTCGTATTTTCATCTGGCAACAAACACAACTGTTTTTAAAAATATAAAAGATAAATAGCCATACATTCATGTGTTCTACATATGAAATTATGTGAAATAAGACATATTTTTGTTACCTGCACAACAGGAGCATTTTTCTTTGTGTTTCTGGGAATTAGTATTGCCTTAAAAACTAAAACAGAACAGGAGAACACCCTCCTCACAGAGCCACAAGTGTCTAAGGGAGATGGTGCTAAGCTGTTGGATGGAGCAGTGCCATTCCCAAACCAGGCAGCAAACCACAACACTCCAGAAGGTGTCAGAGCCATGAAGGCTGGACTGGTTACCAGGTGTCCCATTAGTAGGCCTAGCTGGGCTTGCAGTGCCAGCTTGCTTCGTTAGAATAAGCCATAGGCTGTCTGATTTTGGTCATCAGCCTGCCAACTGCTGCAGTTCCACGGTTCCTTGGCTGCCGTGGTAGCAAGCAGCTACCCAGAATTTTCCATAAAAATTCATTTTAATTCTGCAGAAACAGTTTTTGCCAAGACATTACTTTCTCATAAAACAAATTACACTTTTCTATTAAAGGAAGCCTTTAGTTTTGTCCTACCTGTAGACAGTCTTAGATTAGATTTGGACTAGCTCCAAACACATATGTGAAGGCAGACTCTTAAGCTGGTTGCTCCCTGAAGTTGCAACCACACAGTTCTACTAAAGAGATGAGATTCGTCTCAAGAAATGTTCAGAATCTAAAAATTAAGCATCAGGTTAGCCTCAGATTTTCTGAATTAGCCAATGGCAACTCAGTCTATCTTCTCTCCTCTAGCTCTAGCAGGAACACCAATTACTAGCTTAGACTACATACCTAAATTTTAGGTGACTAAAACTAGATTAACTTTATCCCATTCTAAATGAAGGCTTTGCATTAAAAAAAAAAAAAATTTGAGCCAATACTGAAAACAAGGTGCATGTCATTACTGCCAAAAATTTATAAGTAGCAGGAATACAACTTCACATTTTTATAGCCTCATCTGTTTAAGCATTTTTATAGTCACTTCTATAAGAGTGTCTAAAAGAAGTACATAAATATTAATGAATTAACCTTCCCTGCATCCCCATGTGATAGGTATTTATTTTTTACAATGTATAGCTGGAGAAACAATAACAATAAAGCAAAGCTCTATGTACAAGTCCAGCTAGCAGTTCTGCTAGAGAACCAGGAATAAATAATCCTGGACATTTGTTAGTAGACAATGTACCTCAAAGAGAAGTTATCTATCTATGTAGAGTAATGAGATTTCCAATTATTTTTCCCTTGCCACAAGACAGGTCTCCAAAATCAAACATTGCTAAAAATCTATATGTCCAGAATAAACATGACATATTTTTTGGTGCTAGATTTCCATAGCTGAAAGTATTCCTGCAGATGTTGAAAGTGGTGGGGCATCTTCCCTACTGTAGTGCAGAATTGGTACCTGCATGATGTTATTTTTAACAGGCCAAACGCACCTGCAGATATCTCTTCAACATTTTCTAGATGGACAAACATGAGACTGTAAATCGGGAACCAAAAGATTACAAGAAGAAAAAGTATGAGAATCAAAAGTCACACCTGATAAGAGTGAAATTAGTTACTAAAGAAATATAAATCTTCCCACCAAAACAAGTTCAAAACCAGAAACAGGAACCAATAAATTCAACCAGCAACAAAGAAAAGAAGAAAAATATGCTTGAAATTTCCACTACTCTGAGAATATTAGCACCCACCTGAGGCTCTTGAATATAGTTTGCACCAAAAAAAAAAAAACAAAGAAAAAGAAAAAGAAAAAAACAGACAGAAATAATATTACCAGCTCAAGTAACAGAGTTACCCTGCTCAAATAACAGAGTGCTCAAGAGTTAGTACGAATCATTCCACGGAAATATTTTCTCCTGAATAGTCCCAGAAAAGACAATTATTGAATCTTGGATTATGGCTTGGAAAAAGCCTTCTACATTGTTACTGGTTTTCCTCCATTTTTTCTTTTTTTTTTTTTTTTTTTTTTTTTTTTTTNCACTTTCTTCCTTTTGTAATCCACCAGATAAATACAAATCCAAATTGGCCAAGATACTAAGTGCCAATGAAAATAAACGTATTTTACTTATGACTCCAACAAACATTTACATTAATAACTTAACTGAATGATTCACTGAATGAACAGCATGCCTTTCTTATGCTCCAAATTTATTTTTTCCATTAATTATGCAAAAGAGAGTAAGAGAGCCATTTGTTGAAATTCATAGAAGTCAAATATTACTATTTTCCTGTATTTTAAATTAATAATTGATAGATCCACTGTGAGTGTGTATAACTCCAATATCAAACTTTTATTTCAGCTTTGTAATGACCTACATGATACTGATACATAGAGGAACTTCTACCTTGCATCAAGCTTATCTGTTTCACCCCGAAATGTACTCAAGAACAGAATCTTTTTTCTTTTGATATCCAAGGGAATTTCTCACAGAATTGCTACCAGTGACATAGGTAACGTATTAACATTTCAGATTTATCTATGATTTATGTTTTCTTTAAACCATCTTATTTTGATATACGTTCAAAAATATAGAAACTAAATCCAATGTTGTTGAAATAAATAAAATTTAGTAACTACTTCCAAACTCAATCAGAATTACTTTTCGAGATATACCGATATGCTACTGGCAACCATTCCTTTGACTTGCTATGATGAAAAGACACAGCATACTTTTTATGAAATATAGTCATTCAGATATCAGCCAAAAGGAAATGCATCAAGCACTGAATAAAATTGGATTTAACAATGTATAAAAATTAGAAGATGTTTCCACAAACGCACGTGAATTCAGTGATGACATCACTCTATTGCACTTATACATATAGATTATGTAACGCTACTATAATAAAAAATGAGCTGTTCTCTAAGTGTGAAATCAGTGTGATTTCTATCCAGCATTTCACTTATTCAAAATTACTAAACTAGATTTTCCTTTAGAGCTTGTATAGGATGGAATTAATTTTTTTTCCTGACATCTTGATCTATAAATCAAAGTATATTTCTAACAGAAAAAAATCTATTCAGTTGCCAATTGAATATAAAAGAAATAAACAGATACATTTTATCTGGATAGGGAAACACATGCATTCCACAAAAACTTATAACTTGAGCTTTATTCCAGTTAAAGTCAGAGAAAAAGATTTTGCTGACTACAGTATAGAGAGAATTAGGTAATTAGGCCAAATCCTACAGTGCTTATTTAAGATTTAAGCTTATGAGAATAGTCTGTAAGTGGTTATTATTATGATATAACACAAACCTATTATTTTCCCAAGTATTTTGCAAACGCATAGGAAGAAATAGCCTGTGATTGATTCACTTCTCTAAACGGTGTCTTGAAACACGTGGGAGGAAGATGATACAACTTCACAAAAATCACACATCTCATTACAAGCAGAAACAAAAAAAGGAACTTTTCTTTCTTCCATAAGGACACAGCCACTAAAGCCAGAAGAGTTTTGTACAGCACTTGCCTACCAGTGATGCCTGCGAGTACTAAAAGGGAGTTTGGGGGTCCTTCCATCACCTGGCGTTGAAGCATGCTGCTTGTTTTCCCATTACGGTATGCCACAGAATTATCCCAGTCTCAAGGGCAGCAACATTTCTTCATAGTTTTAATTTAATTTTATTTACTTATTGTCACTTTGTCAGCAATAATAACTTTCTCAACATGATAACTTGCCTGGATTCTTTTGTTGTTCTTTTGGGGACTTCGTAATTTTTACTGCACAAATACCATTAGTGCTGTTTATTTCTGATTATTAGATATTGCAGACTTTCACTCTCTTCTCTTACGGACTAGATGACAGACTGGGGAGAAATTACCTGCTATTTTAGTAATCCTTCCATATGATGCAATGAGGTCTTTTTTTTTCTTTTCTTTTTCTCTTGTTTTATGCAGCGTTGGGCTTTTAAATCATGAATCACCACAAGAATCCCTCTCCAAAGATTCTCCTTAACATTTTGGTCTGAAACATCAGGACATCATTGTTCTCCTTCTATCACTTCTAATATACCTTTCCCTTTTATCCCTCCCTAAAGACATTGCGGATTATATAGGCTCAGGGAGGCTTCTCCTGTGACACCTCATTGAAACATTTGCCTTTTCATGTTTTTGCACAATATGAAGCACTTTCACTTCATCTCTTTGCAGTGAAATATTGGTTCTTTCTGACTTTCATAAAATGTGTGAGGGTTTCTCTTTTCTGCTGCACTGCTAATTCTTTTGAATTATATAAGGAACAACTTCTTATTAGGGAAGTATGAACTTGCTGAGATCAAAGCCCTACTTTCAGCTATGCTAAGGTCCCTTTATACCAGTCTGACTGTGTAAAAGTACTTTAAAGCAAGTCTCGATTTCTCACACTAAGCAGATTCAGGGACACATTTTTTAACATTTTGGCATGAGATTCTGATATTGTGTGACTAGTGGGTTGATTCCTTTCAGAGAAATTATTTTTTGAAAAGGAACGACATCTATCCTTGCTATATAAGTATAAAAGGAAAATGTATAAATTCGCTTGTGGAGTATATTGTTCTTTTTAGCATAGTGGATCCATTACACATTTTCATTTTGCCAAAGCAGAAAGAATGTGCTGTGTCACAATTAACCTTAGTAGCTGCAGCTATCTGACGAGCTAAAGTAATACACACTAGCTGGCACATGCTTCTAAGAGAAATGTAGTCTGAGAACTTATAGTTCATTGTTGCTGATTTCTAAGCTTAAGATTGGTAAGCTTAAGAAATCTCTAAAATATGGAAAACTGCAACAAAACATGTTCATATTTAGCATATATGGCATATATGGGCAGAATCGGATTATACTTACAGAGGAAAAAAATATTAAAATATAAATATGAGGTTTATATTGTAATAAAGTATTACAGTTGTAATCTAACTGTAAAAGCCAAATGAGATAAAAGAGAGCTTTTTCTATAGCATTTTTCTGTATCAGACTCAAAGGGCTTTACAAAGAAGTCAAGTATCATTATCGAGCTAACAAAACTGAGATAAAGAGTGGAAAACTGAGCCCCAGTTTCATGCTGCCTTTAGAATATTTTGGGGTTCACTACATTGTGGGTACAGGCAAATGTAGGAGAGAGAAGACTAAGTCCATCTGATCTCTAGATGCAGTTTGTCTGTATTTCTGTAGCATAATGAGAAAACTAAAAAGTGGAATGAAAACATGTCCTAGATTTCTAAGAAATTCTAATCTAGACTAGATTATAGTAAAGATAACAGAACATATTACTTTCTTATGAAAAATCTCAAACTTTTGAATTGATTGAGGATTGGATTTCTGTTATGTAATTTGACAGGCTGGTTCAAATTTTAACAGAAAGTTCATTTTTTATTAAATCCAAATGTTTTCTCAAGGATAGATTTCAAGCTTTTAAAATGTCACTTGATGAATTCAGGACAGAATTGTTTCTATAACAATTAAAAATTGCTTAATTTTGCCTATGAAAAGGAAAAGGAAACAGTCTTTCTTTAAGAATTCCTTTACTGAGTATTCACAGATAAAAAATAAAGGGAGTCCTTTAAAAAAGATATTATTCAAAGACGCTGAAGGACTGCTCTATCAAGATTCTCTATACAGGGATGTTTTACTCTGAGTGGATTTGCTGTTTGAATAAAGGCTAGAAGTGCTCTGGTATTTTAAAATTCCTAAGTTCTTCTATATTAAGATGTCAACTCTGCAACAATCAGAATGATACCCAGACAATGGGCTTACTACAAAAAGTTATCCTATTCTCCCTGGTATCGATGGTGTCTGGCAAATTCTTCCTGTTCTAAAAATCTATGAAAAATCAAGATGCTAATCTAGACAACAGTCAGACTCTGAAATCTCCTTCAGCTCATTTGCATTGCATAACCATAAAGATACAGTTACCAGCAGAGTGTGTTCTTTTTTCAGAATTATGGTTTGGTGGGGTTTTTTTGAAACAAAATAAATTCAAACAGAATAAATAAATAACTAAAAGTGTACAGATAGTCCCTCACATTGTTAAGCTAGTGCTGGAATTTCCATCTTGGAAAAAATTAAAACTGTTCTACTTGCAGCAGCTAAGGTCAAACTTGGAGGAGTCCTGATGTGAGTTTCAAGCTGCTGCTGTGTTCCTCTGCAACTACCCCATTCAAGCACCATCTGAACTGAAAAACCCAGTGTTCAAAACTTCACTATTCCTATTTATAACCTGAAAGTATATTATGTTATGGTTTGGAGGTTTTTTAATTTAAAATTAAATGTCATTTTGATGTCTAGTCTTCATTAAACACTTCATTTTCTTAGAGAATCACACTCTCTGTAGATGACATGATCATCTTTCTCTTCTTTGTAAACAGAAGTAACTGCTGCAGGCATGGCTTGAAATAATAATTTCATTAGTATTCTGCAAAAAGGGACAGTAGGCCTGATTAAGTCTAGTTAATGCTAACAACCACTGTCATGTTAATAAGCATTCATTTTTGTTTATTTTAAAGTCCTAGACATATTTTACGTAGAATCACAGAACACAAGGAAGGCAGGCACTCAGAGATCATCCGGTCCATGCCCCATGCCCAAAGGAAGGACCAGCTATAACTTCATCTGTCATGACAGACATTTCTCTGGCCTTCCATCACTGTCTGACCTTCAGTGGTGGTGACTTTATAAGCACCCTAAGCAATCTGTTGCATTGCCTTACTGTCCTTTTTCTCCAAAGTCTAATCCAGATCTCCCTGGCTGCAACTTAAGCCCATTACATTCTGTCTATCTAAATAGGGAGTATTTTATTCTCTTCTCTATCACTATTTTACACACTTGAGAAGTATTACTACACCTTCCTTCTGCCTTTTATTTGAAAAAAAACAAACAAAATGAAAATTGTGAAATCTTTTCTAGAATCTGACACTCTTGCTTCTCTACGCCACACTTCCCAATTGTTTCATCTGTCTTGAAATGGAGTGCTCAAAATTGGACACAATCTGAGACCCAGGTGTCGAACAGAAGTTTAATCACACATCTTTTTATGCTTATGTACAGCTTCCTCAAAACAGATTGCTTATTACAGTCTGTGAACAGCATGTTTGCCCCTTCTTTCATATTTTTGACCCAGCTATCTAACATTTGGTTCACATGGTCCAACACAGATTCTTTGTGCACTGCAGAGTTTCTGCTATAGAGCTGAAGTCCAGGTGGTGTCTTCCTACTGTATTTGCACAGGTAGTTAAATCTGCCTATGCACCCCTGCCTTCCAGAATAGCATTTTCTTATGGTTGCTTAAGATCAGTCTGAATTCTCATCCATTTATACTGCTCTAGTATGGTTTCTTAATCAATGTTTCTGTAGCTTTTTTTTAAAAAAATATCTAATAGTAACTGTATCAAAAGATATACAACGAAGATTGTACTCTACCCACAAATCATTCTGTCTTACGTAAAGAAATCAGATCCCTCTGACATGGATCATTATTAAAAAATATGTGTTGGCTCTTATCAAATTGGTATCTTATAGATACTTATGAGAAGTGAAATTAATACGACTGTTCTGTAAATTATAGCTCCTTTACTTTGCTTTTTTGAGAAAGACATAAATTTTTCTTTCTCCTAGTCTTTCATCTGCCTCTGTTCCAGATACAGTTCTGATATTTACTATGCAAACACCTCTCAATATTAATCAACACTATGGGTTCCAACAAGAATATGTTCTTTATATTAATACAAAATTCCAAGTAGTTCTAAATCAGTAGAAAGCTCTGAAAATCAATGTTATAGTAATTATTATTGCTGCCAGCAATATGGTATCTTGACATATGCTTGTTCAAATAAATCTACATGTAAATTAATTTAGTTCCTTTAGATATTAAAATTAGTTTCTACATGCATGAAAAAGATGTCCATTCCTCAGTTTACAGGGAGAAGCTCACAGGTCCTTAATTTATTTGGCCTGTTTTTCTTTGTGTGGATTTTTTTAATATATAAGGACATCACTAAAATTTTTAACTTATTACAGGTTACTTTCGCAAAATAACATTATATATTCACAATGAGTACAGTATAAAATACTACTAAATCAATTTTAATAACTTAATTATTTTTAATCCCACTAATTATGTGAAAGTGAGATTAAGACCTCAAAACTTATTAGAATATTCTTTTTCAAGAACAATGTCAGCATATCAGCATTTCAGTGTTTCATTCCTAAATGCTTTTCTTTTAGTCGCAGCAAGAGCTATGGTCTGTTCATTACCAAAAGGTTCATTTTTAAAGGACAGCATACAATTTATTCTGCAATGCATTTTTCAAGAAATGAGCTCCACTTTCCTAAACTGCCCACCATTTTCAAAATCTACATTTTTCTTTCGTCAAGGACAAATGTTGGTTTTATGACCAAAAATGATGATAAAAAAGGCAGTTATAGGCTGTATTGTAAGTGGTTAAACTTCCACAGAACAAGGTTAGAATTTTGCTAGCAAGTAATTTTTCTTCTAGGAGAATACAACAGATAACTGAGTAGAAAAGACAGGTGTTTAACAGAAAGCAGACAAAATGCAGCCAGAAAAATAAGGTCAGATTTTACTAGTGTCCTAAGGAACTGAGCACATTTATACAACAGATCAATTTGGACCATTCCCTTTAAAGAGTGATCAAGCCTTAATCCAAGGCAGTCACACATAGAATTGAAACTTATATTGCAGATTAACATGATCTCCTATCATGATGCTATAATAAGTCATACAAGCAGGTAGCCCACTTCATGGAGAATAAAAAAATTATAAAAGACTATACAACATTCACTTTGTAGTAACTGCTTCAAAAATACATTTTTTGTACAACTGCATAACAGTCCTGATCTGTGCTTTCTTTGTATTTTATGTTATCTAGATTGGTGGAAGATTAACCTGTTCATAATAATAACCAAAAGCTGATTAAGTGCTTTTTAATGCATTCTTGAAAAGAACACCTAATACCTCACCTGTTCTTAATATAGTTATGACTACCCAGGGCATGTTCATCACATCAGGTATTGTCAAACACCTCATTTTGCAAGCTGTGGGTGTGGTCTACAGATCTTTAAAACCTGGTGAATGTAACCAAACATACAAGGGGATGTAAAGCAATTTTTCTCAAAAAGTGAACCACGTGGGTGTGGGATGCCACGCTAAAGTTCCAGTAACTTTACTCCTACATTTGTACTGTTTTGATCCAGGAGTTTGGTTTGGCTGTTGAACCTTAGTCCTTCACATCTTTTGCTTTTACACTTTGTGGGTAGGGCTTTTCAAGGACAGGCAGTAACCTGTCAGTCATTCCTTAGACTTGGGTGTCACTACGAATGATACTTCGTGTTATTTAATGTTTTGACTTTGAAACAGTCTTTTATATACTTCTGACACAGCTTTGAAAAGAAAATGTATCTAAAGTATGTTGTAAAAGAACACATCCGAGAGGCATAGATGTTGTTACTTGCTGCCATAGGCTGTTTAAGATTTAATAACGTGCATTTATCTTAAGTTGAAAATGGTACACCAACATGCTTCTGTCGTATATGAATGTCAGAAAAATCATAGAATCACAGAATGGTTTAGGTTGGAAGGGACCTTAAAGATCATCAAGCTCCAACCCCCCTGCCATGGGCAGGGACACCTCCCACTAGCCCAGGTTGCTCAAAGCCTCATCCAGCCTGGCCTTGAACACCTCCAGGGATGGGGCATCCGCAGCTTCTCTGGGCAACTTGTTCCAGTTCTGTACCACCCTCACAGTAAAGGATTTCTTCATTATATCTAATCTAAATCTACTCTTTCATTTTAAAGCCATTACCCCTCATCCTATCACTACATGTCCATGTAAAAAGTTCTTCCCAAGCTCTCCTGTAGGCCCTCTTCAGGTACTGGAAGGTGCTATAAGGTCTCTCGAGAGCCTTACCTTCTCCCAGCTGAAGAACCCCATGTCTCTCAGCCTGTTCTTGTACGGGAGGTGCTCCAGCCCTCTGACCACCTTCGTGTCTCTCTTCTGGACTCACTTCAACAGGTCCATGGCCTTCTTATGTTGGGGGCATGTTCTTTCCTTGTTAAAACATACCAACAAATGAAGCAACATTCTTAAAAACTCATTACAAGTAGCGTATTTTTGATTCTGTACAAGTGGATCCTTAGGGACTTTTTTGTAAAGATCAAGCAGATCATTAGGGGTCCCTCTAAAACATTTTCTATTGACTTTCTTATTTTCTAAAGCAGCAGCTTTGGTTTACTTGACAGCTACCTTTCACACAATTTTTATATATAAATATGAGCCGCAGAACAAAGAAAAAAACCTTGTGCACATCTATGTTAACGTTTCTGAAACCTTTGTCACTGTAAAGATTCATACATGACCATTACCTCACCTGCTCCTTGGACAAAATCTCCAGTATGTGTTCCATTCCTGACTTGATACAGAATATTAGTATTTTAGCATTCCATCACAAATGTTCACATTTTAGAAAAACTAAAGGTCTTTCTAAATAACTAAGGTTATTTCACTAATATTTACCCTAGGTTTCCAACTGTGTAACTCAACTGATTTTAGTGGATTTCCTTCTCATCTACATGGGTGTAAATGAAAAAAAAAAATCTGCACTAAAATTCCAACAGTCTTTAAACCCTTATTCTTATTTTCATACATTTCATCTACTACCTTTTTGTATATAATAGCCAAAACCTTTATCATTTCAACATCCTAAGTATTTGAAATCTGACATAGTTGTCTAAGAGTTGGTCAAGCTAAACTACTAGTCTGTGGTACACAAAGTGTGCAAGCAATAGGCTGTAGATATGGCTCCAAACAGCCTCTTTACATGGTTCAGCAACCTATTGCATAGTATAAGTACCACCAAAGTGGAAAGTAGTGGTTCCTCAGCTCTAACCATTCATGATTCACAGGGAAGCCTTTCAGCCCAAGCCTTATTCTCAACGTGGGAAGTGCAGATGCCCACATCAGCTGCCCAGATGTGCACACGGCCCAGCCATGCACAAATCTAGGTTATATGCCAGCATATCATGGGTTTGTACTTTAGATTCTTCTAGGGAAACATATGAACTGACTCAGGAAGCCCACTGAGAAGCTAGTAGGAATATAGTAGTAGTAACAAAAATTTAACTGAACAAATATTTGTACTTGAAATATGGTGGAACCAGTTTATTGTAATTTGGTGTGTTTTGCTTTTTTTAAGAGAAGCTTCAAAACCTCCACAGTCTTGAATAAAAGTACAATGTTGAATTGTGCAATAACTCAGTCACAATCTGTTCAAGCCAAACAACCCAGGTGTTTCCCCCCTCTTTTCCTTGAGCTTTAATTCAAACTACCTCACAGAAAGCATGTCATCAGAAGCCCTGATGGAGCAGCCTAAATCTTTCTGTATAGCTTTTTTTTTTTTTCCTGTGCTTTCAACTGAAAAAAGTACTGCCAATTCATGTCAGCAGCCACCAGATTTTGTTTGCCTGCCTGTAAGAAAGACTCATGTACCTATAACTGAAAGAATATGTACGTAAGAAAGAGAAGGCAACACCTATAACAAGATCACTTCAAGTAAATTTGAAGTCCTGCATTACTGACAGCACAAATATGAACAAGTTCTGTTAATTAAAACTTGAAAGATCAAGGGTCTTAATAGCACTCATTCAAAATATGTTTTGTCCCCATCACTCATCTTTGGGAACTTTTCCATTTTTATATCCGATGGAGAGTAGGCTGGACCCCAAGCTGTTCCATTACATGTACAATCTTTTACCCTAAACTTTCTTCACCTTTTACTTACCTAACTTTCTTTACTTGTTTTTATTTAATTTTCAAAGTCAGTCAATCTCCATCCTTTCAGCGATACAGATAACTACGGCTAAAGCACAGAATGGTAGGTAAAAATAATCCCTCTTCCCTCTGCTCTTGAAGATAGAGGGGAGCTCCCCTTCCCACTGGGACCTGGGGAAGCAATGCCCTCCCATGCCCTTCCCTCCCTCATAGCCAGGCTGAGAGCTCCCTCTCCTGTTCAATACATTTTTCACCACTGTGCTTCAAAGAACCGAATCAAGAGAGGCGCAAAACATATCTGACAGAGGAAAAATACGGGATACCTAATGAACTAGAGTGGAACTCAGCTCAGGTAAAAAGTATACCTTTCAAATCTGTAATATCTAGAATATAGCAATTAAATCTAACTTGTCAAATTATAAAATGTCTTTTAGCACATCACAGAGCTTTGGTATCAACCATGGCAACAAGACCAGACTATGTATAGGCAATGGTACTACAATTGTATAAGTAGAAAGAGAAACAACCAAAGGAATTTCATCCTGGGACAATCATTAGAAGTCCTTAAAATTTAAAGAAAATAAAATGATAACATGATTTTAAACCAACCAAGCACAACTTATTTTACTAAAAAGAGGACTCAAAGGAAAAGCAACACATATTACAATTTTTATTTGGACTAAATTTAAAAAAAAAAAAACAACCCTCCATACAACCCATGAATAAAGGAAAAAAATACCCCAAAACTGTATGTATAAGAAGGTAATAGAATAAGTAATCTATGCTAAGAGAAAAAAAATCCAATAAATAATTAGTCAGACAATTGTGGATCTATGATATAAGTGTAATACTAGATTGAGCTGATGTATGTTGTACTTGAAAGCAAACTTTCACTGTCATCATATAAATCAGCAAGTAAATAAAATAATGAAAATGTGAAATATAAAAGAACCATGAATGACTACAGGAGAAATAATGTGAGTCAGTGATCAATGAATTTAATGGAAGTCTTTCCAGTGACATTAATAAATTTCAGAGCTGGCTTTTGTGCTCAAAGATGATGGCAGTTTTAGGTGACACAATCATTTTCAAGCATTAAAACACAATAATGACAGCCCCTTCTGTTTGGCTGGTTGTCTGTGCCGGTGGGGTGGGGAGGAGAACAGAAGTGTTAAGATTGCTATCAGAGAAAGATGAAACGTTACACCACTCCAGACTAGAACTGAGAGCCAATAAAATATTTCTGGTGATGCCCTTGAGATAACCACCTGTCACATCACTAGAATGTGCTTCTGTGTTATTTTCTGATTAGTTACTATTCTAAGTCCCTATTTTCAGTGTAACATATTACTTTTAGTAGCTGGTACTCTATAGAACACATGTATTAATTTTCTTTCTTCCAATGGAATTTTTAATAAAGACAAATTATAATAATGACATTTACATCTCAATGATTTTCACAACTGAAACATTCTCATAATACTGGTGCACATGCTGTAAGTGGGTTACGCAACCAGATACTAAAGCAATCATTTTATCATTGTCAGAATTAATATAATGCCTACAGCAATCAATTGGACTTTATGGGAACAGTTAGCTCAGCTGTTTTTGCATTGAAAGAAATGCACTGAAGTGCCCATTATCCATCTGGACTGTCAAAGGACAAGCCATGATCTTAGCTTTTGTTCCCAAGCCTGTGAGGCTCTGTCTTATCTACTGTCCTGGTTTCAGCTGGGACAGAGTTCACTTTCTTCACAGTAGCTAGTGTGAGGCTGGTTTGGATTTGTGCTGAGGAGAAGCTGATCACACACTGATGGTTAGAGCTGCTGCCAGGACAGTCAAGGACTTTTCAGCTTCTCTGCTGTGCCAGTGTCTGCAGGGGAAAGAGGATCTGGGAGGGAGCACAGCCCCAGTTACTAGCCCAGGATCTGACCTTAGGTTTAGGACTGAGACCCAAAGTGGCCAATGGTCTATTCCATATCATACTCATCATGCCCAGTATAGAGATGAGGCTCTCTCTTGCTCCAGGTTGTCTCCCACTGGCTCATTCCTNTTTAATTCTCTCCCCCACCCCTGAGAGAGAGGAGGATGAGCAAGAGGTGTTGTGGTGTCTGGCTGCCAGCCAGGATCAAAACTACAACATTAACACAACTAAGATTAGAAACCAACAAAGGGCCAGTGGGGCCAGCAATAGGCAACAGCAAAAAGACCAGGAGCCCTGAGAAGAATAAACAAATGCTACCTGATTCTGGCTGCACTAGATTGGATCAAACAGAGCTTTCACGGACGGGAGGACGTAGGCCTGGACAAGACAAAGAGGAGAACTAAAGACAAGGTGCTAAAAAAGAAGGTAGATGAGCTATTGGCCAGTTTTCTGTAGTGACACTATAGAAAATAAAACATCAGAGTTTTACAACAGCTGGCAAAATAGCCAGAACAAGATTTTCTGCAACTACTCACCTTTATTATTAGCAGTTGCAGAAGTTAGTTCCTTTCTGTTTCAGGTCCTTGGGTCACTCCATCCTTTTTTGTTCCAAGCTGCTTTACTATCTTAGCTTTTCATAACCCTTTCTGTGACTTAAGTTCAGCAGTCTGCACACGGGTTGCCTGATGCATCAATCCCTACATAGAAATTCTATCCAGAAGACAGAAATACGTCTGCATTTCCTGATCAAGTCCATGCGACAAAGAGTGACAAAAAATGTTGTCCTTTGCTTATTACTGAGTCTTAGGGTAAACTGCATCATTAATTAACAGATATTTAGCAAAAGAATAGTAGATAAGCCACAGAAGTCATTAGAACCACCAAGTTTTGTTCTTAAAGGCAAACTGGACAAGTCTTCATCTTCATCCTGTTCTGTTTGGGTTGGTTGGGTTTTTTGGGTGTATCTTCTGGCATCTTTTAGGCTGATATCATTCTACAGTGCCCTGCATAGAGAACATCCTCAGAAGCCACGTTTCTTGACAGTCTCTTCAAAAGGGTAACAGTGTAATGAGGAGTTCAGTGAGATTCATAATCATTTCCTGTACCCCAGCATAAAGCCAGAATAAATTTGATTCAACAATATAACAGTGGACATACCGCTGAGGAACTTATCACAGAATCTGGAGTCATTCCCATTTAGATTTGGGGAAAATAAAATGTGGATTTTTTTCTTTTATGTTGTGCCCGATAGCACAACACAAATTCTCTAACTTATTAGTATCTGAGCTGATGACATCAATAAAGTCCCTACATTTCTAAGCTTTGAAAACATCAGGCCTACAAGGAAGATGGAAGATTTACAGTGCTAGAGAAAGTTCCTTAAAAAAAAAATCCACTTTTTTGTAATGTACTGAGTCTCCAGATCTGCTTAGCAAGAGACATTATAGTAATAAATCTTTTTATATTTTTGAAGAAAAATGAACAGTAAAGGTTAAGGCTGGGAATATACTATTTAAAATAAAGGAGTAAATACGTCTGCCAGCTATTTAAACACTCAGTGGCCAGGTACATAGAAAAAAACCTGTTAGTATTTCTGTTCACATGATCCTACTCAGAGCTTGCAAAATCTGCAAACATAAAATCTGAAGTCCTCAACTTCTATACTGCAAATTCGTAACATTTTCAGGAATTTACTAGTAGAGAATAATTCTCTGAAGTTATTCTGAAAAGATCCCACCAGTAATGAATGGATTTCAAATACCTCACAGTGTATCCAAAGAACAATAACAGGACTTAAATACTACAGAGGATTAGCAAAGCCACAGCTTCCATAACTCAGTGTCGAAGATCAGATCTCACCATAGTCAGACAGACTTTCTGCATTTTATTATGGCATTCTAACGAATGGGCCTCTTCATTCATTAGCAAACACAGTGCTCAAGATGAGTTAGGTGCAGACAGGCATTGTACACAGATATTACTCAGAAAGGAATTGACCATTTTTAAATGAATGCCATGAAGGAATCTCTGTACTGACACCTGTCTCAATAAATAATTGTTATTGAATAAACTTTTTTAATAACATATTTTTATGCACAATATCTGCCCATATAAACTACAGTCTAGTAAGAGAAACTTCACAGTTATATCAATTCTACAGAGAAAAAAAACAATCACCATAAAAGTCAACTGGCTGTGTAAAGGCAGCTCAATTCCCCACTCAGTTTTACAATTATTACCAAAACTGGAGAAGACTTATATGTGTCCACACTGGTCTCTAAGTTGCAGTTCAATAGATGGGAGGAATCCAGCAGACTCCCAGACTTGCCTACTCCCTGGACAGGTTCTTCTAATGTCAGACTAAGCCTCCAGACAGGATTCAGCATGGATGCTAGCATGCCTGGTACACTGGCACCTCGTTGCTCACTATGCCACAATTCCAGGTCTGCCATCTAAATGGACAGAAGAAGCAGCAGACTTGAAGGAATTTCAAAAAGCAATGGGAGATACTCAAGAGAAAATCCACGGACAGCTGGTTAAGAAATGACTCGTTTTTCAGAAGCCTAAACCTACACCTAAGGATGCTAGCCTAGGTAGATGGAGGGGCAGAAAGATATTTATCTGACAAAGGTCCATTGGAAAAAAGCAAAAAACCACAGTGCCAAACAAATACCGTTCTCTGGAAATCTCTTCTCCAGTAGTGTGAACAATTGACCAAAACTACCTCAGCCTTCTGTGAGCTCTTTTGTTCCTTTATTGCAAAGGCTACATATATTTTCCCTACCCTACCTTGAAATGGCTCATTGTTGTCTTTGATTTCAGCTGGTTCAACCTGATACCCTTTTTTCCCCCCAAAAGCAGTTTACTCACTCCTTAGCTAAAAAGCCTACTATGACTCAAGAAATACTTTTTCATACTAAAAAAACCAGAGATACGGAAAATTACATTATGCATGGCAAAAGCTTGAGATGCTGGGAATACTATTCAAAGAACAGAAATGTGAGAAGTTTGAAGCTGCCAATTGAAACAAAGAGAGCAGCAAGAAAGGAGACTGTAGAGAATGTATTGTCAGTGACTCCTGGCCTGGAATTGAATCCCTAGGTGAGTGCTGAGACAGTCTCTTGAATGCTAATGAGATGCTTAACATTATCTAATCCTTCGGCTCACTTTATGACTACACAAAATAGAGAGTAAGAAAAGGAAATACAGAACAGTGTTTGCACATTTGTGAGCTATAGTGCCCAGACCACTGGGAAGTGGGGGGGAGATGCTGCATAAATCCTGAAAAAGCCAGACTGGAAGAACAACAAAGATTTTCACGGCAGAGAGCAGAGGTTTGGTAGTGTTTTACAGCTATGAGTCTCACAGACCTCATGGTACTCACCCTGCAGGACACCAACAGAGATGAGACTGTAATCCATGTGCACAGTGAGTTTAAAATAACTCCCCAAGGGGTGACCAGTGCACATCATGCTGTTCTCTTGATTGCTTTGTTCTGTATTCAGGACATATTTTTACTCTCCTGAGAAGGTCTGAATTGAAGTAAGGAGTATTTGGTGTTTACATATAGTTTTACACCAACACCAAGAAACATTTTGCCACTAATATTCTAGTTTGATGCATTTTATCATATAATATTTTTATCAATATCCTAGATATTACATATCTAGTATTTTCAGATTGTAACCAGCCATCAAAAATTAATAATACTTCGGTAATAAAGAACATTAAAAAATACAATTTGCCATAACAAAAAATCTTGGGAACAAAATCTGGAAGGACAATTTTAAACCATCTTTAAAACATTGAATTGTTTTGAATCATCCAAAACCTGAAATGACAAAGCTCTGATTTTAATGACATAAGATAGAAAATACTATCACAAATCCCATCACATATTTTTAAAATCTCCTCTAAAGAGACATCATTGTAACAATTCCATAGCAATGAAGTTGTCAACAGTGTGATCAGGTAGCATACCAAATTTTAAAAACCCTATAGGTATAAAAACAAAACTTGCATGGAAAAATATATAACAGTTCTACTTTTAGACATAATTTTTTGAATGTATTTTAAAATACCACCTGATTGTACAACCACAAATTCAGATTTTTGAAAGTAACCAAATTTAAAACTATTAAGTTGAATAGCAGTAAAACATCTACGTGTATACAGTTGTCATTTCTAAACCACGTAAAACATGGCAGGACCATATTACTTTCCCCATCTTCTCACCAAACAATGTGAAGTTTTCTTACAGAGATAACTTCAGTATGCTGTCAGATTTTTTTTTTCTTTTTCNGAAAACAAAATATGCTGTGGAACACTGTCAATTCTCATCAACTTTGGAAGTCAGTAAGAGTAAGGCATCCAGGTGCCTTTGTGCCTTGATATTTGGATAAACTCTTCGAGAGCAGTTCATCTGTGAACAAATGTGATTCTGTAACAGTGCCAAGGTCAGCGATGTGCTGAGTAAGTACCACTGGCAAGTCAAGATGCCTGAGGGCACCTTGAGCTCATATACCCAATTTTTCTGCTGTCAAAAATTATATGAGAAGAGATTACATCATGTAACCTGCCATCTCCTTCCTTTTGTTAAATCCTTGCCTTCCCCCCACCCCAGCTTGTGAAATCCCCTCACGCATCTGGCATGCTTCCCAGAACTTGCACTGAGTTTCATTAAAGAGAGAGAATACTGATTTGGGGTGATCTAGTCTGCATTGCCATAAAATATGTCACTACCTACTTATTCAACTTGTAGAGGAAATCTGTGATCAACAGAGCACGAAGAAGATCAGAAGCTCTTACATACCTAATTTCTTCCTTCAGGTTAAAAAAGGCAAGAGGTAGAAAAAAGCCATCTCCCTGAATATGATGTCTTTGGTAATACCAGATTGGAGCCATGCTGATAACCATCTTGCAACACAGAAGGCAACCTCTTAATAAACACTAAACCCTTCTAATCTGAAAGATTGCAACCATTCTAATTACGAGAAATTAACTTGTTCAAGGAAGGCTTCTAAAAATACAAGTAACTGTGTGCCCAGAGAACAACAATATTTTGCCTTTCTTTTTCTTTTGACAGACCTAATCCACTGGGTGATATTATAGCACACAGGAGATTAGAGAGAGATGCCCAGAAATAAAGATAGTTACTGAAAATAGACCTCATTGAAAAGTGTTTGCAAGATTTTTCCANTTTTAAAGAACACTTTCATAGCAAACATTTTGGTTCTAGTGCTTACACACAAATACAATCAATTAAAGATTCATAGATTTTTTAAATATCTGTAAACACACCTGTAAATTATGATGTGCATAGCTTTTAACTTACTTTTCCCCTCTTTTGTGCTCAAAAGAAATACTAGTTTGACAACACTGGAGGCAGCAAGGACAGTTGCACTAAAAAATGTTGTGGTAGTAACTTAACTACACTGACTAGCCCATGTAGGAACTCTCACTACAGAATATAAAAGAAACCATATAAATATGTTCAATCAAAAAGGCAGTTCCTGTTGCTCATGACAGTGGGAATTTTGTTATGCTAGAGAAAGTGAGTAGACACTGGTTAGATAATGCCAGTTTTACAGCAAATTAACTATTGCAACAAAGTAAATAACAATGAAATTGATTGTGATGTGTCACGTACACTTTTTTCTGTGGGAATAAAGTTTTATTTTCCCCAGCAGTTTTGTTTGCTGAAGGAATGGATCAGACAATCACACTAGAAGGATCTTGAAATTCACAGCTTCCATTCTTATGCCCTGAAAGTACTTTTTCTCGCTTGCTGAGATGGAAGGCACATCCTTTCATGTTGCTAACCCAAATCACCATATTTCCTATTCTTGCTGCTATTCTTCAACAAGTCCTCTGGTGACAGAGAAGGTTATTCAGGTTTGGAAATGTCTCTGTTGAGTTATGGTAAATATATTTAATTAAGTCTTATTTGGATTATATCATTTGGAAAACAGTTGAAATTGTTTGTTTGAACCTCACAGATGCCCTAAAGGACACAAGTTTTGAAGATAGCTGCCCAGCTAGCAAGATGCCAAACCTGCTGACACCCCGACTTCATTTAAACAGAGGTGGAGCCATCTAGGGTTAGATGGAAAAGGGGAAAAAGAAAAATCTGATTAGGAGCT